>JALDNG010001069.1:0-136534 GCA_024349245.1 Neodontobutis hainanensis | reverse complement strand
TTAAGCAATCCACAGTTTTTGTTATTTTATGATAGTTTCAAAAACAGTTGATAAATTAAACATTTTTAACTTTGTATATTGGCCGTTTTCTTCGAATTTTGGATGTATCTGATTATTTTCAAAAAATAAATTCTTTTATTTGACAAACTTTGGTTATTTTGGAAGATATGAATAAGTAAAATTTTTTAAATTTTTTTCAAAAGGATGTCGAGGTTTATTCACTTTTTCTATCCTAGCTCTGTGATTTTTAGTTTTAGCATTTACGAACTAAAGATGGGCAACAGTATCCACACTATGTTTCGAAATTGCCAATTTGTCAGATATAAGGATGCCCCAGAAAGCATATTTTTTGAGAGTGGGAACCGCAGAATCATACTACCTAATAGTTGAGAAATCTAAATTCGTTAAAATCTTTGAGTGAGCGATGTAACGTTGAATTTATTTATAATTCTTATTTCCGCCGATGAAGAGTATTTTTAGATAGCATTGAATAAAAAGTGAAAATCATCATTAAAATTATACATATCCACATCTTTTTTAATATACCAGGAAATTCTCATTGATGAATTTCACAACTGAGCAAACCAGTCTAGTTATTTCGAGTTAGTTTTATTGAAATTTTGTTAAATTTAACTATTTTTCGTTGAATAGTTTCGGGAAAAATGTCACCATTAAAATTTTTTTTAATTTTTCTTAAATTGATAAAAAAATTTAATTAAATTTGTCTTTGTTTTTTAACATTCATTCGAATTTTACCATCATGAATGAGAAATTATTTATTTTTTCAGGGGTAAATAAATTCAGGCTATTTTGTGTTGGTTTTATTTCTGTGTGATATTTATAAGTGTGCTTATGTTCACTTGTCTAAGTCTAAGGGTAACTTATAACTGACAAGAACAAGATATTTATAGTATTATCTGGCATCAAAACGCTTTTGTTTTGAATTTTTGGATTATTGATTCTTTGATGGGCGGACGAAGGGAGTTTTTACAGATTAAAAATCTGGAATTCACATTATGATGATCGCCGACAGAAAATGAGGAGAATTTTCGGGAAGCCTCCTTTAACTTATTTTATTTTTTATTAGAATACAGACAGTGACAGTTGTTAAAAATTCTGGTCGAGACAACTTTGAAAATACGAGGAGATCTGATGTCTGACGATATGCATGATAATTATAAACATTATGTGTCTTTTATTACAACAGCCGTTTACGCTTTAATATTACAGGAAGTTTCGATTCTTCATATCGAAAACTATAAGAATGTGGCCGTTTAAATTCTAAAATCTGGCATTTTTAGTGAGAATGTCTAAAATGCTTCTGAAATAATACATATAAAACGTATGTAAACTCGTTCGAGTATCCATGAAGGTACAAAACAACGTCCTAATTATTGGAAAATACCTCTATCCAAAAATTTGCAACGAGATAGATGAAGAAAATATTAAAATGGTCACAACAGAATCTTAAAATGCAAAAATTACCCTTATACAAAAACCTGAGTTATTTTTCCAACTAATGATTATTTGTGTTGAAAAAAAACAAAAAATCTGAAAATAATGGTAAGCTATAAAATTTAAAAGCTTTCCTCAAAAATAGTACATCTCAAAATATAAACTTAACAAATTATACATTTACGCTTGAGGTTTTGATGAAAGATACCTGTAGAAAAGGCGCCAATAAAAATTCTTTGCTTTAATCTGAACTGTGACAATGATGTAAGTTTAAAGAAATTCATTTTGTTAGAATTGTCTCAAAAATAGTACTTATAAAAAGGAATATGCTTATAAAATTTAAGGAAATTTGATGAGTAAATTTTTGTAATTTCTGCAAAAATATTTAATTTAGATTTCAAAAATTTAACCAGAAATATTTGAGATTCAAGGAAAATTAAGTCCTCCATATTCCTGAACCGATATGAATGTGGGGAAGATCATCGTAAATTTGTCAATAGGAATTTTTATAAAATGTGTTTTGTTTTAAGAGAATATTTTGTTCTTTATCTAGGTTATATGTTAACGGGGAAGTTGAAAATAACGATTTACGTAAAACAGGCAAGTGTCAGAAGGTTATATAGTAACGGTGTTTGAAGTGGTATCCGCTCAAATTTTCAACGGCCTTGTCACATGATAAACTCCATAATAGTTTTCATTATATAATTTCTCCATTTATGAATCAGTCGTTAGGAAATTTAAGCATATTATGGTTTATAGAAGCCTTCAGATTCTTAGTAGAATAGAATGTAGCCAGTGAGCTTCACATTTATGTCAGATTCCAATTTAGATAAATTCACGTTTAGGCGTTTGAATAGACATGAAATTTCTTTCAAAAGCATCTGAACATCATTCTTCATTGAAAAATTAAAAATTGTTCCAAACACAATTCTATGAAAGTAAGTTATAGTAAAAGTTCATAAAATGAGTTAATTTACACAAATCTACAAAATAAAAAATTTTAACTGAAAACCCATAAACATGTTATCTTACAAACAATAGTCTTTTGGATAAAAAAAATTATAACATGACATTTATGATTGACGTAGTTGATATAATTTTTACAACTGAAAATCACAATGACAAACAAACTTATCAATACAAAAATTTGATAACGTTTTTATGACATCAAAAAGAATGTAAATCTTTTTAAAAATTATGAGTCAGTGCGCAGAAACAATCCAATCAAGTTTTTTCAAATTTAATAAAAATCGTAAATTAAAATTTATTTCTTGTGAAAAACTTTGATAAACATTTTGATTAAAGAATAAAATTCACCATGTTAAACAAGATTTATCGTCAAATAAATAGGTTAAAAATGTATCATTCGGTTTAGAAGTAAATAATAAAACCGCGCGTGTGCGTAATAGAATTGTTTTCATATGACCGCGACAACAAGCTTGAAACAGCTTGAAAACTCGAAATTGAAAAATAATCAGAAAATATTTAAATATAGAAGACGAAAACTTATTCATGTCATCCTACAGTTAAAATTAAGAAATATTTTACTTGAAGATTTCTGGTTAAGTTAAAACTGTTTCAAACTTGAGGAAAATAAATACTTGATTGATTCGTAACATAAACTCTATTTATCAAATGAAGATCTCGCAACCAAAAAAATTATTTTCGTTAAGGTAGAATCAGGAAAAATAACATTGAAATAATGTCGTTACTTGCCCAATTTAACAAAATTTCAAAAATACATCAAAATCAATTGTCTTAAGTAGTTTGAAATGTGAAACATGCGCAGTTTGCATTAAGAGATTTGTCTAGATTTTCCAAGAGCGAGTTCTAACGATAGAGTGGCAAACGAAATAATTTATTTTTTGAGTTGTAAATATGAATGAGTATCCATGATATTTTAAGTCACACTCACGGCTGTGTCGAAGTAACGATGGGTTATGTCACAACGGTGCTTATTCCTCTATAAAAATATAAAATATCACACTTACTCTGAACATAAGTCTTTACGGACAAACATGAAACAACGAAATCTGAAAAAATCAATAAAAACCAACAAATTCCTATAATCCTACGATTAAAGACTTATCCATGAACCATGAAGGAAAATAACTCACATCTGATCAAATTACACAAGATTGATCATTTAATAAAAATCTGACGGTGTAGACATGATATGAACGAAAATAAATAAACACGTCAAGTATGAAAAAAGGTACAGTTTTATCTATTAAAACATGCTCTCTACAAATGTAAAACGACCAAGAAGCAGCACTTCATCTTATATTTTCGAACAGTTTTAAATAGAAAATTGACACATGCTACATTAAAAAATATGAAAATTATAAATTATTATCTGGTAATCTTTCCAGAATAAAGTTGTTCCTAAATAAGAAAATGGATTACTCGTTTTAGTTGAACTAAAGTGCAGACAGTACAAAAGTGTGACACCATGAAATCCTCGCAAAAATTGCCCTGAATAACAACAGATTTGATACCTCGACTCTAAATTCATCTCTCAGTAGATTTCGAAGCAGAGGTAAAGCACAGCCAACTCCTATAAGATCGGCACAACACCACCCGAAATAGGTTAGATTTGAATCCCGAGCTATTGAACCAACCATACATGGGCTACAAAAAAATGAGAAAAGGCACATCTGAGATTCATCAAAACAGGAACATAAGGGAAATGAAAAACTTGGTCTACTCATTTTAATATACGAGGTGGATTAGCCGCAAGGATTATAATAATGGCTATCAATGAAATAACCTAGTTCTATAAAACTAAATTATACAGAGCGCTTTAGAAACAAATTTTAAACCAGGATAAATTTTTAGTTATCGAAGGCTTGAAAATTTCAAAAACTGTATATAGTGAAAACTCACGTTAACGTGGCTATTTAGCGCAATTATGGAAATCTTCAGCCCGCACTTTGTAAAAATTGATGAATCTGCTTTAATAATGATTTAAAACGATTTTTTTGATTTAATTATTGCGGTTAATATGAATCCATTCATGAGACTGTAAGCGGTTAGACACAATTGAATGAATGTAGCTGACTTGCGTGCCAAGAAAATTTTTTTCTAGTTTTAATAAAGCTTAAAGATCTGGCGATATTTGATAAAAGTAGGAATAATTAATGATTTGAAATTTATAGGATTAATGAACGTATTCACCTGATTAATTCTGAATTAAAATGTAATGTACCACAAAGATTAACTAAATTATCATGCAACGGTATTTCATATCATCAGATGTAGAACTCATCTGAATCATCATTAACTATTTTCAGTTATTCTCAAAATTAAATTTAGTTGAAAATTCTGAATCCCGATTGAGAATTTATCAACTTTAGAATTATTTCATTTTTGAAGTTAATTGAATCTAGTATTTATAAGCGAAACGACTTGAAACAAAAAATTGTTTCAATTTAGTTATTTTAATGTATAAGTATTTTACTCGTGCATTTTATCATATTGACAATAAATTATTACATTTATTATAAACAAAGATTATAGACAGGGTTCAGACTTTCCGCGCTCATTTTTAATGTCGTTATTAAAAAATTTGAATTATACCTTGAATCGTAGCTTGTCCGCATGCGGTTAATGGTTTAAAACGTAAAAAATTAATGAAATTTTAAAGTATGTTTTTATATGTTTGAAGCTGATTCTTTGTTTAACCTTGTATTGCCTTACGCGCGTGAACAACAATTTTATAAATTATACGCTAAACCCAAATCTTCTTTTCGAATAGCCATTGTATTAATGCTTAAATCACATATCTCACAATTAACTAAAAGTATAACGAAGTCGTTTCTTTTATAAATTTCATATCCAAAATTGAGAAAACCGCCAAGTTTTTAAATTCAATTTATAATTACACTTAATCCTAAATCGTTCTCTCCTGTTAAAATAATTTGTATATCCATAAAAATGGCTTCTGAACTCAAAAAAATTAATAGGTATTTTTTCTTGTATTTCATAAATAATTAATGTTTATTTAATATTTATGAAGCCTAGAGTGATCAAAATTGCAAATATTTGAATGTTCTTTTGAAACGCGCCACGTGGCTCCATTTGCATAAATTTTCATGCGTATTTTTTGATGAGATGTCTTTATAACAATAAAATGTTTTAAAAATTAAATTTTTGAAAATAACTAGTATTAGAAAGCGAATTTTTCAGATTTTTGGTTAACGGTTAAAAAGGTTGGCATATGTAACTCAAGTTGAGTTTTATATTTTCTCATTAGTTTAATTTATAAAAAGCGCGCAAGCGTTAATGTAAAAAGGTGTAGGAAGGAATTTTAAGCTGAACGGGATGCAGAAACAACTTAATAAATCGAACTTCTATGACAGAAAGAACTTTACTTCACATGAAATCGAAAGTAAAAACAAGGTTTCACGAGCCTGAAGAGGAAAAATGCTTTGCTAAACTGACTATCAATGTGAAACTAGGATATCACATAATTCTGTTATCCGTGGAAGTAAAGTGGAACTATATTGTATAAACTGCGTTTTGAAGACGTATCAATGATAATAGATTTTCAAATAAGCTATGAGTATAAAAACGAATGGAGAATCGTATAGAGCTTAAGGTATTGCCAATTTAAGTAAATTAAAATATTTGAATAAAATTCCCGACGCAATAAGATTTAAACCCTTGTTCTTTCCATGTTTACTCGTAAATCTATGCACGTTAGCCTTTCAATATCATAATAATTAAACAAAAAAATTTTGATATAACAACATTTAATCAAATTTTGACTTGATTTTAGTATGTTTAAAAGTTCGTGTTTTTGAATTAATGTGAGGTATAAATTTTAGTTTAGTAAATCGAGGGCACGATAAATTTGAGAGGTATGATCTAGAAAGAATCTATATAAAAAAATTTATCAGTTTAGATGTAAACCCATCAAATATTAAAAGCTAACTTTAGATGATTAACATGACATGCTGATTCCACACAAAATATTCTTGACTTAGATCATTAGTTGTCCGATTCAGATACAATCATTGAGGAAAGTTTTATTCAAAAATTTTCAATTATCTTAAATTTATTTCTAATATCCCTAAATGCTAACGAATAAAAGAAATGTAACTTTATATTTTCAAACCGTATCTGTGAACAACATAATTGATAAACACGTAGTTATTGTTTTTCATTTAATTTGAATTTTCCTAAATATCTTTAATTAAAAATGTTCAACCCGAGAGAAAATAAAAGTTTTTGTTCCTATGTTTTATCAGCCTTATTTCCTTTTTTCACAAGTTATCAAAAAATTAACATATTGTCCTGCGCACGAACGAAGAACTTTTTCATCGAGATTATTCTTTAAAAGCTGAATCATGAAGTTAATTAAGCACTGATTTTCGAGAGAAACCTAATATTCTCAAATGTACTACAGATCATTTGTTAAAATCATTAAAAATTTTTCTTTTAATATTTTTCAATATTTATGATTCAATGTCGATAAAATTAAACAAAGCACCAAGTCTTAAAAATTCTTAAAGAGATACTCAGTAAAAATGTGATAATTCCGAACTAATATTGAATTCATTAATGTCAGATTACATCAAATCTTGTATTAAAACATTCGGAATAAATCACTGGTCACTTTTAACCCCAAGCGATTTAACTTATATTCAAGTACGAGTTCGATGCAAAATTCATCAAAAATAAGAGTTTTAAACGTTGTATTATAATATACAAATCAAAATACATAAATGAAAATTAAAAATTTTTAAGGCTCAAGATTAAGTAAATAATTTTTAATATTGTGATAATTTCATTCATAGTTTTATTTTTCAAAAAGTAAGCCTCTGAGGAGAATGGTAAATTTGTCCATCACGTGTTACATGAATTTTATTAAACGGTATATTTATGATTCAGTTTATTTTTAATGTATTTAAGAAGATTATGAATTTAGATCTGCAAATAGTCTTGTTAAAACTAAAACTTACGATGATCTACGAGTTTATATATTTTATGCCGTTCGCTCCTAGATCATTTTAAAATTCTCCGATCCAGTTAAACCTCACAAGATCAAAAAATTCGGTATTAAATTAATTGAAAAAAATAATATGAATATTTTAATGAAAGATAATCTTGTTTAAAATTTATTCATCCAATACCTTTACAAGCTCATAGACCATTGACTTTACCTTTCTTCTAACCATTGTTTCGTTTTTAATGAATGAAAGTTTATGTTATTTTAAAATATATCAGTTTTGAAAAATGTTGGCATTTTTACCTTTTTACAAAACTTTACAAAACCTTAATTTAACTCATAAAATAATTTAAGAAGCCTACAAGCATTGAATAAGCAAAATATCATAACATACCATATATCTATAAAGATTGAAATCAGTGAATCTCAAATGATGAACATGTGTGTATGGGATATTCAAAAAATAACAACGGTGTATACGAGGATATTAGCGTATGAAAATGATCACAAAAGATTCGTAGATTTATTCTGAGAATTTTAAATTATAACATACGAATTATCGAATAAAGCAAAAATTTGGAATCAACGGCTCGGTTCGGCTCCACACAACCACTGTTAATATTTACTCTCAGAGACTTATAAGAGCAAGTAGATAATTTATCTGAAGTAAAAACATTTATGTTCACTTTTTATGAATTAGATGGACGTAAGATAATTAACTTTAAATATTATTTATATTTTATTACAGATTTAGATGAATTGATCATATCAGGGTTTCTTTCTCGGGATATTTACGCCTATCTTACCCCATTAGTTCGGTTATGCCTTTTAAGTTTCGGGGTTCAGCGAGTTAACCACTTTTCAACATTCTTTATAAGTCTAAACCTTTTTAGTTGGGTTTTGTGGGACTCTCGCCAGAATAAAAACCCTCACCTCTTCTTGGCCCATTTGAGGAACCGTATTAATTAGGTATTGGGCCAATTGGAAGAAACGATATCTCTGTTCTCATTAAGACTGGGGAGAAGCAACCTCCGCATCTAGTCAAAATTGCTTTAAAAATTTCATTTACGTTCGCCGCCACTCGAACTCACACCAGCGTCCACTGATGAATGGATTAAACTGTTTTTTAGGATTTTTGTGTTGGTTTTTAAATTTCAACTCCTAAATGAGCTGTTTTCTATCATTTTGAGAAAAGCGTCAGATTATTAATTTTCAAGTTCAAAAAAACTGATAGAAGATGTTAAAATATTTATCTTTATTGTAGTTAAAACATCAAATTTTATCAGTATTATCACTGGCTAACTCCATAAATTTCTTGTGAATAATTATTAAATTAAATCATGTTACTTCCTTAAAATTTCTTCGTTGACAAGCTTTTCCCTTTTGTTGTATGCAATCAACATTATCGTCTTTTAATGATTTTGTGAATGGTTGATTCATTTTTATTTCATTTTTCTTCACAGTCATACTTCGGATAAAACTGCAACTGACACTTTGAAATAGTTAATTTTCGAAATTAAAATTAATGAGGAAATTAAACCATAGAGTGGAACATTATCGAAAATTACTTGATGTAAAAATAAATAAAATTTGTGTCAATAATCGAATAGATAAAATATTTTCATATTTATATAAAATTATTTTAATGTAAATAAGCCTTTATTTCACGAAATGGTCAAATAATCTTCTTAACCACATTTTTTCATAAATTGAGAATTATTCATTATATTATATCATGAGATTTACTCAGAATTATTCAAGAATATTTTTTACATTTTTTGTTCCAACAAAGACTAAAAATAAATTTCACGATTCTTAGCAATTTTTACAAATCAATAAATTTATTTTTACGTTTATTCCATCAATAAATTTCATCCGTGTGATATAATAGTTCAACATCATTGATAGTTAATTGGAATAAAAAAATTTATTCATAAATTGAAAAATTCAAACTCCTAAAAACATTAAATCTGTCATTCTTAATCTTATATTATTTAATTTTACATGAATTATATGATAACAAATAATTGTATAATCTTGAACATTTTTGATCTAGATGATCTGATTTCAATTTTTTTAAATTAACCTAAAATCTTTGAAAATTTTTAAATTTTTGACTGTTGTAAAACGTGCTTTTTTTTCATATAAAAATGACCAATATGTTTTGATATTCCTCGAATCTGTGTCATATATCATATCATATATGTTTAATGGATGATTTTTCCTCTGCTAAATTTTATAAAAGTGTTTAAAACAATTTCAATGGATATTAATTTAAAAACATTTTTTTAATTTAAATAGTTTTAAGATAGGGTTCAGCAAGCACGGGTATATCGTCCCAACGTAAAGGTAACCGATTCGGTATGAACCAGCATAAGAGATTCCAAAAGTGTTATTACCAATTAATCAATCTGATTTATCAATTTCTCTCCATTCTTCTCCTTATTTTTCCATCATATATGAATGATTAACTATTTTTGATGATTTAATAAGGGATCATTGATGTAAGGTTGAAACCTATAACCAAAGTTACATGGTTTAAATGATCGGTATTGCAATTATCTACATGAAAAACGCCAGTTTCATTGAACATAAATGCATAATTGGCATAAATTCCAACATTTACTGGTCCTACAAATGAAACAGGTATAAGTAGAAGATTATAAACGCCGTTATTTATATTTCTGACGGTAAGAATATCATCCTTGGTAAATTGTGATGTATTTTTGCATTTACTGACATTCAAATAAAATAATTCCATACTTTTGCCTCATATTTAGAATTTTTTTCCTTTTAAACTCTATGGTTAAAAATATATCGAAAGCAACAACCTGGCCATTCATCTTGGCACCACTCAATTGAATCTTCTGATCCATACTCTGGTCTACTTGCACGCTCGTTTCTTCTTATATTCTTGAGATTTTTGCATAATGTACCTAAAACGCTCCAATCAAATGTATACTTAGCTCTTCTGCAAAGAATATAAAAGCGAGATGGCAATTTTTGATATTTCACCTTCGTAGTAACAGTAAAATCCCTCTAATCTTTTGTTTCCGACAAATATAAAGCTAATGTACGATCTTCAGCGTTATTTTTAACATTAGAAAGAGAAATTTTGTGTCAAAATCGTTTCATTTCACATCTTGTCTGTAAATGTTTAATAATATACAAGAGGACAGAATTCGTTCATCTTTAATTTAGAGTTTTCGTTTAAATAAATGCTTTACTTTAAATTAATCAACCTCTCTTATGTTTATCATCACCATCATAAAAAATTTTAAATTGTTTTTCTTAATTTGAGAGACAATCTTAATAGAACTCTGTCAAAGATATATTCTTAAATCGTACTGAGGGTTGTGCTCAAAAAATATAATAATTAGAAATCGTAAAACCATGAACCGTTCACAAAGCTTTTAAATGATAGTGAAAACGTAAACCAGTTTAAAATAAAAACTGAGAATTAAAAGATATTTTGTTAGATTATAGTATAATCCTGACAATTATTGTATAAAAGTTATTCTTAAGAGATACACGAAAAATTTATCGCTCAATGTTTAAGTATTTTATTATTTTTTTTTTTATTAATCGAGGTTCCTGATTGCAATTTTACTCAATTTAAATGTGAAAAAATTTCATGAAAATTTTTTTTACATACCTCAAATTTAAAAATGTATCAACTTAGAGAATATTTAGGAGTAAGTAATACGCAGAGATAGAAATTATAAAAAATATCAAAGAAAATTACTTTATATTGCTGTTATTTAAAGATTATAACATTTTTATGATTAAATAAAATCATTTGTTGTCACATAATGCCAAATATATTTTTTAAAGAGAAAATATTTGCTTACTGTCACATTTCGAGAATACTAAACAAATTGATTTTCCAATTATAAAGAAATAAAAGATTAGTTTTTGATATTTTAACTTGATAAATAACCCAAAGTTAAGATATAGTTTTGGCATCAAAGTATCTGTAGTCCTTTGTGACAAAAATATGAAGTTTCAAATTCTTAAAATATGATTTAACCGAGCTTTAAGAGGTAAAATTTTACATAAGAATATTTTTTCCCTTGGTTTACACTCACAAACAGTATATTTTATGACAAAAATTAACTTCAGTTTATGTTTTGTAGGATTGTAAAAATCTCAAGATTTCTTAAATTTGGAACTCGAGTCCTATTATGAGAACTTCATGATTTTCTATCAACTAATTGAAGTTAAACAATGTTAAAATATAGTTAAACTTTCAAAATATGCCGATTTTACCTTGTTAACTCAGTTTTAAGCAAATGTTACTTTTTTGTGAGTATATGTTGAAATCACTTTAAATAATTCAGCGTGTTCAAACAATTTGAAACCATATTTTTTTTATTTATTGTCAGTTTCGGGATAAAAAATAATCAAAATACATGAATTGAGGATTTGTTAGAAATGGGTACTACATCTCAGGAATTAAATTTTTATTCAGGTGTAATAAATGATTACTGGGTATTATATTTTGCGAAGGCTATTTTGTACCAGTGTTGGATACTCTACGATACTTTAATTTACCCTCACTTAGAATACTTACGACTTTTTATTCGTGCTAAATTCAGATTCTACTGCGATAGATTCAATGAAGATAAGAACGATTTTGGGCTCGAAATTCTTAAATTAGTGACGTTGACTAAGTAAACTAAGAAAATAGGTTCTCGAATTTATGAAAAATCAGAATAATTAGCTTTCTGTACTTTTATGATACGATTGAATTGGGTGAGAGTATCAAGGTTATGAACGCGATAAGCGTCTGTAAGAACGAAGAGAAATGCCCTTGACCTTAAATAATTTTATACTCAAGAAAAACGGACTTAAGGGGCATTTTTAACTTTTATAAATAAATATTTTCAATCCCAGATTTGTTAAAAATTGTGTTGTTTTAAAAAGGTCAACTTCCTAGGAAGTCAAACTGTTCCAGTTGAAAGAGAAAAAGGACGTTTGATAAGAGTTCAATTCATAATATCACAACCATAATTCCTACGGTAGACAGGGCTTACTGAAGAGGAACGCGAAAACTGCATAAAAGAGTGGTGATTAGAGTTCTACAAGATGAAGCTAGTTTCACAGCGAAACCATGCCGAAGGGGTGTGGCTGTCCTAGTGAACTCTGTAAAGGGTGAGGCTTTTGTTGGGTGAATCCTTCACTTCAAGAAACCTCTGTGATAAACTAGGAAAGAGTATCCGAGGTTAATAAAGTTCTGAACGGCAGAACCTTGTCAGCAGACCATTTGCAGAAGATTTTATAATTGCCATAAACGTCATTTTAAAGAAGGTCTGGTATGTTTGACTCATCCATCCTCTTCATGAAATATGTAACGAAAAGAATCTCCTTGATACATGAAAATTCATGTTATTTTCATTTCAGTTAAAAAATGCAATTTTCTTTGAAATAACAACTTTAAATACTTATCATGAATAAGCCAGAAATATTTGGAATAATTTTCATAAATTTTGATTTTTCAGAAAAGTATAGAATGTATGTTTAATGAGTAAAAATTCAAAATGGTTATTGTAGGCTTTTCGGAAAGATATATGAATCGTGTTTAAGAGATAGTTTGTTATATTTAATAATTTCATTCGAATAGTTTCCGTAGAAATTAAGTTTCTCAGATTAGCTTTTGTTCTTGATCTTTAATTCACTCGGATAATCTAAAATTATCATTTTACCCGAACCTTTGAAATATTTTTGAAACTCATAAATATGATTTATTTTGATCATTGAAAACTCAAACTATTCGCATATTTTTTATATTTTTAAATGTTAATATTTTAAATGATGAAAGGAAAACGTTTCTTACATTGATTCTTTAATGATAATAAAATGAAAATCGGCAATAGTGACACTAAATGAGCTTATGGGGATAGCTCAAAAGATTGGAGGAAAATCCAAGAATTTATCTTGGTTAAAAAGTGGTTTTTTGGTATTATTTTCTCCACATTTTTTCATTCTAATTAACTTAACCACGATTAATTACTTATGTTAAATTTTCATATAAAACAATAAATAGTAAATTTTTGAAGATAAATTTGTCACTTCGGATTTTGCGTGATGCTATTGGCAGATTCTACGAAAGGTATTCAAGGGATGAATTTTCCTAATTTAGCTTTCCTCGCGTAATTTTTTTAAGTTTAAAACTTTTTTTATAATTCTTTGAGCTAAATCTATGGAGAATAAATAAAAGAAGAAAAGGATATTGAGATTTGAACTCATATTTCGTCTCAACATTTTATTTTAAGTAATATGGGTAAAAATCCAACTTTTGATAGATTATTCTGTCTATGCTCGTTCTCAATGATTTAAGGAATACCTTCCTTATTTTCACAATTTTTAAAAATTTTAAATTCAATTTAAATAAATTTTTCTGAGCATACCTACCATGTTATAAAGTAAGGATATATGGTTAACGTTAGTGCTTCAGCATTAGGCTCAGTGATAATAAATTATAATTCTTGATATAGTCGCCGTTAGAGGTGTTTTTCTCTGCACCATCTTTAAGAGCAGACGCATCGAGTGCTTCAATCATATCTCTTTAAAAACCAATTTTATAAAATCTGATATTTTATTTTGGGATATTTTACCGTCTACTAGGGAGTAGGTTATAAATTATTGGGAGTTTTTTCTCATATCGGATAATTCTTTGTGAATAAACAGATAAAATTTTACTTTTAAATATATTCTCACACACTCAATTTTATCTCCATTGTTTTTGGAATAAATTGTGTATTTTTTCACGTCTCCATTAGTATTAATCTTCTTATTTGGATTGACTCTATGAAAGGATTTGCAAAGTTATGGTCCTTCTAGGACCAGGTTAATTAAATTTTGAACTTTTGAAAAAATCTTTTCAACTTTGCATTTATTTTAAAATAGACCTTACTTTCCAGATCATAAGTGTAGATATCAAACTAATGTACTGAGGCACGATAAAACTGTGACCATCTTCGAGTTCAGATAAATTGAGAATATGAAAATTTTTATCCATAAATCTGATAAATGTCAATTTTGTGATTGTTTTTATATTATTTATAAATAAATGACGTTTTTGAGAGAAGAAACAGTTGAGCTTATGAATAATACTTTCTGTAGATTGAGTGTATTTTGACTGACTAGCTAGACTTACAAAAGTTGTTTTTATGGGGGTTTTCCGTTCCTTTTTTAAGGTTTCCAATTCAAAAAATATGTTTAATTAATTCTTGGAAAATTTCCTTCGTTTAACATTCACACCGTCTTCAGTAATTTTGGTGGTCAAACCTTCTTTGTATTAAATCTAACAAAGGAACATTTTATCTTTTCTAAAAACCAGCCTGATGTTTTTAAGATTCGATTGTTTCATTAAGATATGGCCGCAATAAATACTTTATAAAATTTAAAAAAACGAAAAGCAAAATATGATAAAAACATGAAATAACACACTTATGATTGAATGAGAATATGAAGCCCGTATTTTTACAGTTATAAGGAATTTTGCATTCCAGGTTTCGTATTGCACGAATAACAGAATTTTAAAGCGATTCTACATTATTATCAAATCTCTTTAAAAAGCACATATTAAGGAAATCTTGAAACTCAAAAAAGCAGAGCTAAATTAGATAAAAATTTTGTTCAAGATTTTATTTCCATAGATTCTATTTGTGGCTAAGTATAAATTTTTAAGCATGATGGATGTGATAATCAACATTTTATCTCATGCTTAGATTATTATTCGTGTTTGAATAGTTGCGAAGAGAGAATAAAGTGTATGTGGTGCTAAAAATTAACACAGAGAATTTGAATTATATCCATTCTCTCAAGAGTAAAAAGATTTGGATACTGTATGAAGAGATTCTTGCCGGTTTGGAAAATAAGAGGATGGTAACGGGTCCCGCGAATACCTCGAAGTTTGGATTCCTGCTATGTGATAACTTTGGAACAAAACACTTAAAAGTTATAAAGGGTATATCCTAAAAGAATTTATGAGGCAAAACTTAATTTTACTGCAGTGTATGATATCATGTACATCCTTTATCTTAAGAAAAACAAAATATTACAAGAAGGATTTATTTTTCGATGCTAATCAGAGGAGACTGAGGAAATTTTCATAAATATGTTTAGATTGAAGAACTTTTATTTAAGGCTCTTTTGCTCTGTCGTATGCTTAGAGACTTGTTTAGTGTTTCGTTTTAATATTTGGGTATTCGAGGTAACATTTTGGAAATCTATCAAATTCCGATGTTGTATAAAACGTCTAAGTTCAACATGTGAGCAAGAATTCAGTCATGTTCATCATTAATAAGTATTAAAATCATAGAGAGATGGATTTGTATGATCCCCGATGTTCAGTTAAGATGAGGCCGAAGTCGCAGGAAAAATATGTTTCGGACATGACTTGACTTTTCACCATACTATTGGATTTAACTGCTTGCTAATATTTTCTAGAAACGATATTCGCAAAAAAGATAGCTATTTTGCTCGTATTCCTAAAAATGCACAAAAATAATAATTTTATAAGCTGATAGGTTCATTTTTAATGATTACATGGTGTCAAATATTTCGATAAATAATGTTTTAAAAAATTTAACCCATCCATTCTTTGCCAAAGATTACTGGTTGAGAAATCTCAGAACATCTTGTTACTTGAGTTGAAGTTTCTTGAACTGGTAGTAAACGATGGCTAGTTGACCATCTCCTACCTACAAAGGTATAACTCCTATGAGAAGAGTTTCGGGCCCAGTGATACAGGTTAAAGGATGGTCTACGTTTCTGAGTTTTCAAGTTAAAATGTTCATAAGAACAAAAGATTTTTCTCTTTGAGGCCTAAAATCTTCCCAATATTTGGCTTAAACTGGATGAAAGTGTTTTGAGACAGTAAAAATGCCAGAGCAGATAAAATCAGAATTTTTAAACTCTCGCAACAGATCAACTCAATCAATTTAATAAATATGAGAATTCTTAAGAAGTTATAAATATGTTACAAATTATAAAAATAACTATTCTGGTGGAAATTTTGGATGATATAATATCATAACAATGTCATTCATTTTTCCAAAAACGCACAACACGAATTTTTGTCACTCAGATTTTACCATTTAATTTTCCTGGTAAGGTTGCAATAGAACTTTCGAAACTTTAAGAAGATGATGTTTTCGAGTCAGGAGATTTGTCCGTCTTCAATTTGTTGGTAGTCACTGATTCTCTATGCTTAAAAAGGGATTAAAACATACAAATATGTTGAGATTTATGTGTTATTGTTTATAAATGGAAATTAGAAAACCACACCCTTAACATAGGTTCGAGAGATTATTTTAAAAATAAATGTAGGTATCGGATTCTTAGTAAACAACTAATAGATGCCAACCTAAGTTAAAGATCACCCAAACGTCTCGTCGTCCATAACCACAAAGATATTTTCATTACCAGCACCTTTAAATAGGGTTATAAATTGCTCGTCAGTTCTTCAAAATTCCAAAGACTCCCCTTTACGCACTATTTATCTTGGTTCTTGTTTTCTTTATAACGCCATTTTACAGGCTGAAATGCGGAATAATATATAAAAAATAAAAAAACTATGAGAAAAATGCAATCTAGTTGCATTAAGTCTAAGTTTTACTTAAATTCAATTTCATATTCTTGACACACAGCGATAAAAATGGTATCAAAACAAATAATGAGTGTATCAAGAATTTGTTAAACGCCGCAACCCAAAATATTTTTTCTGAACCTAGATCCTTCATTGTATCTACCAACTTCTTGAGTCTGTTTTTCTGATAGTGCATCAAATATGAAAACCATAATATTTTTAACTGCACGAGACGTTCAGTGACTTTTAAGGTCAGTGCAACGAAAAACTTCATAAGATATTAAAAAAGCTGTAGCGTCGTGGAAGTTTTTGTTACATTAAGCTTCTAACAACTGTTTGATCATAAACAGACGCATCTAACCAAGAAATCGGTTCGATGTGACGACATCGTTTTGGTTGTGGAACTTAACAACCGATTTTCTTCGATTTTTGAACTCTCCAACAACCTATGTTTACTCATTCTACTCAAGATAAAGAAGAACTAACTATGATATCAGTGGTTTAAAAAGTAAAGGCAATATTTTTACTGTTGGGAGCTCATGCTGCATACCGACCATTACACAAATGAAATTTGTTCACTTGAAACAGCGAATTTCATATTTCGCATTTCCTAGATTTGATAGATGGTCATTAATGCTTTCGGAATATTAATTTTTCATCGCATATTTGGGTAATACTCGAAAGAACTTCGTAAGATACCCATTCAAGATATGCGTGTAAGTGGAATAACTGAGAATATTTCAGGGGTCAATATTTTGGAAATTATGCTTATAGTGTTGATCTTTTAGTGCTTGGAAATTTTTTCTCAATTTTTATAACTTGTCTGCATGATGGATTTCTGGCATCCTCATACATTCACCTCTGGTTCACTTTCAAAAATGTTTCTTCTTTTGGGTAATAAATTTTGTGCCTTAAAAATACTTAAACGTATCGTACTCACGAGGTTACTTTTAGGTCGTCCAGGACGTAATTATATTCTATCATCATTCATCTCCTGCTTGTGTCGGCTTTATATGATAAAAGATTTCGATACTGAGTAAAATCATATGTATGTGCCTACCTTTTTATTCAAAATGATCCTGAAACTGATTATCAAATGAGTCTATCAAACGGCAATTAAAACGCTTTCACCTTGATGGTAAAGCAAGCTTCTACATTCATTTATGGTTCATCGCTACAGAGGTTAATTTGAAATGTTTTGAAGTATCGATGACAGATCATCCGAACTTATAATGCACTATATATTCTGCGATAGCCTTTTTCTCGTAACGGTATTCTTTATACTTTCTTTTCAGATTTTATTACAAGTTTAAAGAGCGATTAAATTAGACGTTTCCAGAGTAGTGCCAATTTAAACATGTTAGATGGATACCTTCTCATGGTTGACCACTCGTGACCCACGAAAGACCAATAAGAACCTTTAGCGCAAGTTATATGTCTGATAAATATCCTATCAAAATAAAGTCGAGTACCTGAATCAAGTTTCAACAGATTTACTGAAATCGGCTGGTCAAACAACTGGAGGATCAGCTTCTGAACTAATTTGAGGCTGTAAATCGTCTCTCAAAATTTAAAATATGTTGCTTGACGTATTAAGAAAATCGATACTATTTACCGGTTTGACAAACAAAATTATCATAATTGAAAGTCTGAGGTAAAAAATTTGCACTCAGTGCAAACGGTGTGATGCTATAAACGAGGTACAAAAGTCTGAACCTACTGATATTGTATCAAAACAGGCCTTTATCATATCAGGTGCTAATTGGTAAAAAATCAATTCAACCAACCACCTAGCCGAAATAACTTTTAAACCTAAAGATTATATAAATTAAACGGAAAAATTTTTGCATTGTTTGAACTATGTATGACGAATATTAACGAACCCTTAAAACAAATAACATCCTGTATATAATATAATAAAGCTTAACGTATTGTAAAAATTTTGGCTTGAATAATTTTAAACGAAATAGGGATAAAAATTTTATCTTTGTGAGAATGTTCAAATTTCAAAATATGGATGGAAGCGGCGTAAACGAGATATCTCGAGCGTTAGTTTTCATTTTAAAAATTACCATATTTGACAGCTATGATTATTTTTATTTGTTTTTAATTATTTTTTATGATCAATGAGAACTTTTCAAATAGTTTAATAAATCATCTCTTCTTATATTCAAATTTAGAAAGAAAATCGTCCTCCAGATTTTATTATCACTTTAAAGGTCGATATTTCTTAAATTTTTTATTTAGATTTTTTGATAGTGATCGAGACGTAAATCTATAGGTGCTTAAAAACTACAAATAAAATTTAAAAGAATAACCTTATAAATAAGATTTGTGAAATAGGTGACTTGAAAAATTAAAATATTGAAATGGATTACTTATTGATAAGTCGATTTAAAATAAAGAAATGAAGTGATTTTTAATCAATATAAATCACCCAGAAGAAAAAATTTTTGAAGAATTCATGTTCAACATTATATTTATACCCACGTGGGAAGACGATTTCTTTAAATCGGAAATTCCCAAACCATGGTATATGAACCTATATTGGCTTTCAAGCTGTCAAAAATGGAACCTTGTGTTGTAGATTAGTTATTAACGCGCCACAATGCTGGCGGTAGGCCGTTAGATTTATTCTTGGATCGAGTTACAACACTGGCGACGAGGATGATTGGCAAAATAGAGGAATTCGATCCTGAAAATTCTTCTTGGGACAGTTACGTCGAAAGGTTCGAAAACTGGGTCCTGATTAACGAAATACCAGAGGAAAAGCAATCGAGAGCTTTCCTTGCCGTTATCGGATCAAAAACCTTTGAGATTCTGAAGGCCTGCACACATGGCAAAAAGGTTAGTGACCTCCCGATAGAGAGCATAAAGGAGTGTCTCGCAAACCACTTTAATCCTGAACCTTTAATCGTGGCAGAACGTTTTAAATTTTGGTCCACTCACCAACAATCCGACGAAGACCTCAAAGATTTTGCGGTGAGACTACAAAACTCGGTGCCACATGTCAATTCAAGGATTTTACCGACGAAGCGCTTCGTGATTGTTTCATCCTGGGGTTGAACGAAACATGCAAACTAGTTCGACCATCCCTTCTTGTAGAACCGCAGCTTACATTCAAGAAGGCCGTGGAGATGGCGCACCAATTTAAGACAGCGGCTCACGAATCAAGAATGATAGAAGGAAGTGCCGGAGAGGTGTGCAAACTCCTGACTGAACCAAAAAATTACTCTCAGGGCCGTCAACAACCAACATCAAGGTATTGCTACTGTTGCGGCAGACTGGGCCACGTTCGCAAAGACTGTACCAGAAGAGAGGAGACATGCTCATTTTGCAGTATCAAGGGACACGTGGAAGAGGCATGTAAAAAGAAAAAGGCACATAAAAACATTATTAAATCTACAAAAGTTAATTTCTTAGAGCATTATTCGCCCCCTTTCATAATATCGCTTGATATTAACTCAGTAAAAGTCACATTAGAAGTCGATACGGGATCACCAGTGACGATTCTTAATTCAACGGACTTCGCAAGGACAGGCTCGAGCATTCAACCAACACTAGCGCATTTATCAAGTTACACAGGACAGAAGGTTCCACTTGTTGGCGAAAGCATAGTGACAGTCAACAAAGACGGCAGAACACGTCGAGCAAAAGCGTTCATTATCAGAGAAGGGCCAAATTTATTGGGTCGAGATTGGATAAAATTGTTAAATGTGTGGCCACAAGGTCGTTTAATGAAACTTGCAGATAGAAATTTTGAGGAAGTCTTAAGAGAATATAAGGACCTGTTTACGCCTGAACTGGGTTGTCTAAAATTTTACAATGCCAAAATCTGGGTAAAACCAGACGCTAGAGCCCATTTTCATAAAGCCAGACCAATCTCGTTTTTCAAAAAGGAGCGCGTTTCCGATATTCTTGACAATTGGGAGGCTAAGGGGATCATTGAAAACCCCACATAGTGAGTGGGCCGCCCCATCGTAACGCCAATGAAAAAGACGGGAGCATCCGTGTCTGCGCTGACTTTTCAGTTGGTCTTAATAGGCATATCTGTGTGGATAAATACCCACTACCAAGAAAAGAAGAGCTACTCTCCAAGCTTGCCGGAGGAAAGAAATTCACTGTAATGGATTTAGCATCAGCATATCTCCAGATGCCCGTAGACGAGGGATGCAGAAATTTATTAACTATAAACACACACAAAGGTCTCTATCGTTTCTGCAGGTTGCCATTCGGCCTTGCTTCAGCGCCTGCTATCTGGCAGCGGACAATGGAACAAATCTTGGTAGGCATCCCAGGGTCTCTTGTTACCTTGATGACATAATTGTTACTGGGAAATCCGACGACGAGCATATAAGACGACTTGAGACAATATTCGAAAAATTCAGGGAAAACGGACTGAAATTAAAGATGGAAAAGTGCAAGTTTTTTCAGGAAAAGGTAGAGTATTGCGGAATCGTAATAACGGAAAACGGAATCGAAGCTGCAAAGTCAAAAACTGAAGCCTTAGAAAAAATGCCCAGACCCACAAACGTAACAGAGCTTCGAAGTTTTTGCGGCCTAATAAATTACTACCGTTCCCACATCCAAGATTTGGCTATTATTCTTGAACCTCTGTTTCAACTACAAAAGAAAGGTGAAGCATTCTCATGGTCAGAAGTACACGAGAAAGCTTTCATAAAAGCAAAAAGGGCTCTTAGCGAAAATGTAATTTTGACCCATTTCGATGAAGCTTTGCCTTTGTCACTAGACACAGATGCATCTGCATACGGGATCGGCGCTGTTCTCTCTCACGTCTTCCCTGATGGTTCGGAGCGCCCAATTGCTTTTGCCTCAAGAGTTTTAACGTCGGCTGAAAGAAACTACTCCGTCATCGAAAAAGAAGCCCTAGCAATAGTTTGGGCGGCAAAGAAATTTATTACCTATCTGGAGGGAAGGCACTTCGTGTTGCATACGGACCACAAACCGCTTGTAGCTCTATTTGATGCTCAAAAAGGAATCCCTGAAACAGCTGCCTCACGGATACAAAGATGGGCCATCTATTTGGCAGGGTTATCATATACAATCTCCTATAGAAAATCAGACAAGAACGCAAATGCTGATGCTCTGTCGCGGCTACCAATGGGCGACACTAGCAACATGAATCAAAACCATACCCAAGTGAACATAAACAAGTTATATCAGTTAACGGAAGCAATCACAATAGACGTGATCGAAAAGGAGACTGAAAGCGATGTAGTCCTGTCTGAAGTTATTCGGCAGCACAAAAATGACTGGCGTGAGTACAACTCCCTCGAAGAGATCAACCCATACTGGAGAAGGCGACAAGAAATATCGATGGAAGGGAAAATACTCGTTATGGGAGATCGAATTATCATACCTGCATCGTTACAAAAAAATGTACTAGAGAAATTGCATGAAGGACACTTGGGTATATCAAAATGTAAGGCACTTGCGCGTTATCATGTTTGGTGGCCTGGGATAGATGAGGATATCCAGAAAACAGTACTTGAATGTGCTTTGTGCCAACTTGAAAAGCGGAAAACTCTATAAGGCCCCGGTAATAGAATGGGAGAAAACGAATTTCGCCTTGCAAAGAGTTCATATCGATTTTGCAGGACCAATTGGAGGGAAGATGTTACTTGTACTGGTTGATCACTTTACCAGATGGCCGGAAGTAGCTGTCATGAACACATCTCAGGCGTCTGATACGGTCGAAAAACTTAAAGAAATATTTGCTAGAATAGGATTACCTCAGACAATTGTCTCAGATAATGGGCCACAATTTACTTCTGATTGTTTTAATAATTTCACTAGAAGCCACAACATCAAGCACATTAAAGGTCCTCCCTTTCATCCTGCTACCAATGGATTGGCAGAAAGATTTATCCAGACGTTAAAGGGTTGTATTGGAAAAGAGCCGTATTCCGAAATAAACCGAAAAATCTCTGAGTTCCTATTCTCATATCGAAACGCACCACATCAAGAAACTAGATCATCGCCGGCAGAATTATTTTATGGTCGACCATTGAGAACGTGGCTTGATAACCTGAGTAATACGTCAAATAAAGCAAACAAGGGGGGAGAAGAAGGAATACAAATCGGTGACCTTGTCATTGTACGAGATTATAGAAAAAACCCAAGGAAGTGGGCCCAGGGTACAATTAAGAAGAAATTGGGTCAGCAAACGTTCATTGTCGAGGTTGAGGGAAAGCTATGGCACCGTCACATAAATCAAATGCTCAGGACAAAATATCCGATACACGAGATGGGGGAAAATTACGAACAGTACCCAGTGTGGAGATCTCATAAAGAAAAACCTATAAGCAGTCCGAACGTAACCCAAGTAAGGAACAGACAATATGGCGACGAACACGAAATAAGCGATACTAGTGAAACAAGCATGGACAGCTCCAACGACCCTTCATACGAGCCTCCCCAAAGCCTAGGTACAACAAACGAACCACAAAGACGATCCGAGAGACTCGCATCTAGGAACGGAGGAATGTTGTAGATTAGTTATTAACGCGCCACAATGCTGGCGGTAGGCCGTTAGATTTATTCTTGGATCGAGTTACAACACCTTGATGCGTTGATATCTTTAATAATTTCTAGACGGCACTCGAGCGATCCGTCAGCGTGTGACGGTCCATTCGTTTTGCTGTTACTTGCTCTGATATGTTCATATACGCCAGTTACGTTTTTGAAATTTTTTAACTTTTTCACACAGATTTTTTATTTAAGTTATTTTATTTACAGTTTTTCCGTTAAAGTTTAGAATCGTGCGCATGAGCAGTATAAAAATGTTGACACTGCTTTTCCTCGATTAGAATTGTATTTGAGAGTGAAATGGATATTTTTGATCCCCCATAAAAAAGTCAGTTTGTTTACTCTTGTGATTTTGTTTCTGTGGCGAAAAAATTAATCTTTAACAACACTTAAGGCCTCTTTTTTCCAACACAGATGCTCAATATTGATCAGTTTAATGATAAGAAATGGTTGATAGCACAAAAAGCGACTTTTGACACGGAAAGATTTTGTCATCAAATATTTTAAAGTTTTGTTCATGAGCAATATATAAATCCGGTGACGTTACTAACGGAACTATGGCCGAATTTTTTATAACAGAACGACGCGATAATTTAAAAATCACGAATGAATTTCATATTTTGAATACCTGCGTGCCACCATCAGAGAAATTTATGTTTCAAAATCTTACGTTGTGGGAAGAAAACGCAAATATAATGGCATAACTATAGGTTTGGTTTGTTAGCGTGTAAAAACTGAATGTCTGGCATTATTGACAGAGTTTCTTGAGTTGTCGGTATTTAAATATCATTCATTGAAATATTGTTGAGAAATGCCTTAAATATGAAACATGCCATGGATGTTTTTTTGAAATGTGTTGCCATGTTGGAAGTAAACCCCGAGTATGTGCGGATTCATTCATTTTTGACGGAAATTCGCGATGTACACTGTTAATTACTGCAACACAATGGTATCAAATTATTATCTAAAATGAAATTTTATTCCTTTTGGAGTGGCACTAAAATTGTGTTTAAAAATTTATATTTGATGTAATTACTGGCTAGAGAATGGAGATATCTCCTGGGCGATGCTTGATTTCAAATTATCGTATTTCCGTTACAATTTGCTTCTAAGTGAGATTCTTGGAGAAAAATTAAGTGTAAACAATTTGATGGTACGATGGCGCTTATGTATCAAATTAAACCAGCCATTTCATCTGATAAATGACAGAAAAGTCTTTATAGGCATTTCTAACTCTTAAGACATTTGAAGATGAAACTAAAGTTGACATTTTATCGAAAATCATGAATGCAGAGTACCGTCTGGGTATTTCTCCAGTTGGATTTAATTTCCGCAGCTAATTTTAGATGATTATGCTCTTTTCTTAAGCCCATTTTTTATTTCCTGATGACATGTTATGTAAATTATACGAATCCATTGGCCGAAATAAAAGGTTTGAAATGCAATTATTCATTGAGGTGGAGATTTTTGGATCTACCTGCTCACTCTCATATAATCTAACTCTATTTACTTTTTTCTGTTATCTGATTGTTAAACCAGTTCATTAAATAGAGAGAAAATTGTCGTTTTTGCTCGACTTAAACCGCGAGCACTCATTCTCTACATGAATGGTGAGAAAATATCACCTTTCCAAATTCGCCGACAATAACATGACTGGGATTAAGAATTTGAGAACAGCAGCTTGGTTCATACACAAATAGCATTCCATTTGAATGTAGGCTGTTGGTAATGAGGGTATTCCCAATCGTAACTTCTCGAATTAAAATCAGTTTTCGTAAGGACTTTTAAATTTTATTTTTGAGTGAAAATTTGGCTTTAGGCGGAAAAACGATCTCAGGCAAAACTTAGAGCGACTTCGTTTAAAGTTCTAGCAATCGATGAATGTTATGAAGGGTATTTTAATGATTGTTTAATATGGCTGTTTTTCCGTTTAGCGACTGCAAAACTAGATAATTCATTTGTCTTGAATTAACAAAAAACCGTTTATCGTCATGCGCGCCATTTTAGAACCAGTATTGTGATAGTTTTAGAAGAACGAAATCTATTAATTTAATATAAATATTTATATGTTAAAAACATTTACCTTAAATCTTAATGATTACACGTGTAAGTATATTTTCAAAAGTTTTAACTGTTGATACTATTAAAGCTCGTATATGAAATTTATAAAATTGACGAAACGATAATTCTGAGGTGAAAACCACGTAAATTTTGTTTTTGAGTTAATCGATCTTAATAATGAAAAGATGTAATTCAAAACTACATAAACACCGAAGCTTAGTTATGGTTTAATTCTATTTGAAATTTAACAAACATGTTTTTATATTATTTTAAATTAATATAGATAACAGCAAAACCCTCGAGAACCTTGAATGGAATTGTTTAAATTTGTTCAACTATCTTGTTACTTAACCAAATTAAATGAGTTATTTTTAAAAAGGAATATTTTAGAAGCTATTTCATCAACGTTTGGCTATTTTTGTAAGTGGTTTTAAATACAGCAGAACCACATCGTTCAAACTAAAAAAATAATTCTATTCATTACAAAATAGCCTGTCAAGTAATATCCATTTGGCAATTTTTATTAATTTTATCTAAAAGTGAACCATTACGAGTGTTTTGATCCCTCATTTAGCCAAATTAATAGATATATGAATTTCTTCATTCCGATTAAACATTTGAATTATTTTCTGCCACAGTGTTTTACATAAAACTGTAACACGAATTTCTAGATTTAACCAACACAGTTGTTTTGGTCCGAATCAAGATTACAAGGGAGGGTCATAACAGAAGAAATTACAAGCTTTAACATTATATTTAATAATACTAAAGAAATGCTTTTCGATGTCGAATATATTAGTGCTAATTATTTACTTGAAGGTGGATATAAATCAATGAAATTCATCCTTAATTTTTAATTGAGCTCAAATTCATTATGGTTTCTAATATTCGAAAGTAATGAAAGTATATTTGTCAAACTAGCACATTCAAGAAATTACAAAGTTCAACAGATGGGTCAAAAAGATGTAATCTTTGCCGTATATTCAATTTCATCTTTTTCCCAAAAACATAAAATTTCAAATCTGATATCATCATTTCGGCGTTCTTTAATGAACAACACAAACGTTCTCCATCTCGATCTTCAAAGTAGTGTCTGAGACAGAAATAACTTCACAGGTGTGTTTCTAAATCTGTCGTATTTTCAACGAAACATCCAAAAGTGTCAAAATTAAGAAAAATAATTTCTTTGAATATCTTGACATATAATATAAAACATGTCAACATTTACGTTTTTATTTGAATATGTTTATCCCACGTGTTTACCTTTTGACTTTTTCATGTCTGTTTTGCCTTCTAAGTGAAAATATCAAATCATTTTAAAAGCAAGGTAGTATCGTTGAGAAAATTAACATCCACGAACGGTTCTGCTTCAAAATCTTTGAAGTTTTTCATAAATAAGGATATCAGCATTTCCTATCTCATACAGTATAACACGATATTTAACATTAACGGGGGACAGTCATCATACATCTTTGTCTTAATATATTTTACATGCTCTGCATCCATTCTTTTAAATTGTTAACTCTCTGGAGATATGTTGGAGCCCTTAAAATAACTTAAATATTCTTACATCTACATCCAGCAACTAATTCAACGCTTTCAAAGCATTTGATGTCAAATAAACGTTTACATTGATAAAAGAGCAAGATGGAGTCCTATCAGTACAAACGCTCATGTAATTCAACCTTTTCAAATCATACAACTTTTCACATGACATCAAAAAGTCAAATATTTTTATTTTCGGTTTTAGCTCACAAAATCTTTCAGTAGATATAATATTCCAAGCAGCTCCTTTGTAATAAAATGCCCAGATTCATCAGTTTTTTCTTTATCTGTACCCTCTTCTTTCATTCAACTGAAGAGTAACGATGTCACGTTCATCCATTTTCTTTTGAAGTTGGTTTAAAATTGTCGCTTGTATTTTAAATACAACTGCATATGGTATTATATGACCGTTAAATCTAAGTCTGTCAAATTCTGCATTCACCCTCAACCTAATTTTTATAAACTGTGAAGATTAGCTCATGCATCTGTTTATCATCTACCGTTCAAAATATCTCTCAAAGTTTCCAATCATTCTAATTTGATTAAATTATCGGCATGTAAATTGAATATATTTTAACTTTTAACCTATTTTATAAACATCCTAACTTTTTTTAGATTTTCCGTATATATTGAACCTATTCTTAAATTTAGAGAATTTTTATTTGAGTATCGTCCTCTTTTTAATTCGCCACATTCTAATATGAAATTCGAATGTTCAATTTTACTGGTAACATTGCACTCATTTTCGATATTTTCTTAACAAAATAACAGGCAATAAGTGGTAGCTTGGTCTTCTGACAACATGATTCACATCACAAGTAGTTATCGCTGTAATTACAAACGTTAAGACTCTGCTGGAAAGTTCATATAAACGTATTCGCTTGGAACGAGTAAAAATGAATTAAGCATCACTCGAATCTTCTTGAAAATTTGGTTTGAAAAAATGGCATTGTTAAATTTTTTTTAATTCATTGGTACATGGTGGCACAATAAAACATATTTTATGGCAATCGTACGATTTTCTAAATTCTCACAAGAACCGCTTTAAAAATATTAATTAAATTGAAGTATAACGAATAACTAACTTGTAACTCCTGAATTCGTAGTCCCTGTCTGTTTCACCCTTTGTTTTAAAATGTTTTACTTGCCCCAAACTGAATGCAGGTTGGATACCATCGAAAGCGACTTGGAAAACACGGGTTAAATAGGCTGCTAAATTCTGTCGATATTTAAATGTGCAATTAAATTTGAGTTTTTATTCAGAGACATTGATTTTTAAATTCTAAATGGTATCGGTATCAGTAAGTTTTACCATTTAAAAACTTCTTTTTTCATGATATTTGTGTAAATTTAAAGTATTGAATTGAGGTTATGTAATTTTGACGTTTTCTTCGAGCATGATGAGTTAAACCCCTGCAGCACATTTCTAAAAGGTATTTCATGTATATCTATGCTCTATGGTGAAATTCTGCCGACTAGGTATTCGCTTTAAAATACCTCAACACCACAAGGCTCTTCCTTCAGATTTATCCTTTATCTGATAAAATGGGAGTTACATAAAAGATATAAATCTGTTCACAAGGAAAAATTTATCTCTTCGGTATTGGTTTCTTTACGAAGCAACGCCTTCTGATAACTTTTTGAGTTGACGAATAGCCTGAATACCATGTCAAAATAGGTTAGAAACTTCACTCTAAGACCGCCGATCATCCAATCCTCATTGGTCCTCCCCATTCGCAGTAATTTTTATACATGGTAAAAAACTCCTATCTAAATTTATTAAGAGATATTAATATATGAATTACTGATTTCTACAATTTAATATAATACGTTCATACATACTCTTCTAAAAACAGAATAAATATCTACTTTCAAAAAGTTAATTTTTCATACAGGGCGCAAATAATACATGGACATTTACATGATGTATAGTTATTTAAAATAGTTTTTTTTAATTTCTTTAACGTAGAAATTAATATTTATGGAAATTTTTACTTTAGTTTTGAATTTTACGTCATTCTAATGTAAATACTGATTATGAGAATGCATTAATCTAGCACGCGCTTAAGATTGAAGAAGTTCTACATTTAATCTTCTTCTTTGAATTTTCTAAATATGATGCTTTACTTGTAACCCTAAAGACATAAAATAAAAAGAATTACTGTTGACATACCTGCACTTATCTTAAGCATATATTTCAGATTTAACTGAATTAAATTACTCACTACTGAAATTAAAAAGATTAATTTAAGAAGGCAATAAAGAAAAAGAGATGGAAATATAATAAATTTCTGGCCAATGATTTTATTCATGTTTACCAAATTTTTCAAGTATTTTTAGTTTCATTATCAATTAAAAATATAATAAAGTGTTGTTTAAATTTGAAAATTGATTAATTTTTTTTTAATATAAAAATGAATAAATCCGTATTTGCAGCGGGTGCGCTTTGAGTACGATCATTCAAATGAAAAATAATTTTCTCTCTAACTTTATCTACAAGATTGGAAATTAAATACTTGATATTTTTATAAATTTAAAAGAATTTTCATTTTAATAAAGGGATTAGGAGTAAACTTTTTTTCAAAATTGAACGAAGTTAGTTAAGGTATATGTAAGTTCGGTTTAAAAAGAATGCTACCGTATATATGGTAAAAATAGACGAATATGGAAAAAAATGTTTGGAAGTTAAATATCAACACACCATTTTAATTAAAGCTTTATAATAAAGGAACTATTTAAAAAAATCGTTTTCTGAGAAGAAAAAGAAAAATCTTTTATCCGAGTAAGAACGAAATGTAATTATAATGGGCATGCCCAGTAATCACAATGAGAGGTATTCACGTTTTGAATTAATAGAAACTCCCTCTGGTGAATTTGATTTTTGCATTATTGGAGAATCACTTATTAACCACTACGTATCTGCAATTCTATCTTCAAAGGGTTACAGAGTGGTAGTTTTAGAAAAGTAAAAAAACATTCTAAAACCAGCAATGATATCGGAAATACAGATTTTAACACTTTTCACCTCGTTGATCTGGTCAAATATATCAAATCCCCAAATGTAGGTTGTTTTTATCATTCAGGAAAAAAACTATTTTTATTCCTTCGACTGCTCAGATTTTGAGTAAAAATAAAATTTTAATTAGCATTCCCCAAGATAATAATCATGACTCAGAGTCTGTGATCGAAGCCGCCGCCACCATATTAAATGAGCCGGAGACCGCCAGTTTCGAGCATCTTTTACAGCTTTCTAAAAAGTTCTTAATTGACTTGTTCCCCTTCGTCCTTCAAATAGGCGGTTTGACAGTGAAGTCGATTTTAAAATTCGATATATCGTATCACATCAGCGTCTTCTCTCCTACAGCCCTTAAGATATACGTCGATAAATCCGGAAAATTTGAGGCTATCCCCTTAAATCGTAACCAGGTCTTCGTATCTGACTGCTTAACTCTCGAAGAGAAGCATTATTTTACAAAATTCATTCAAAAATGCCTAAATTTATGTTACGAGAGCAGCGAAACCGAGGATATCGAATTAAAGAACTTTTTCGAAGATAATCACATAAGTCCTATTCTTTCTCAATTTTTATACTTTTCAGTACTAGTTGATTGGAATTCCAACTCATCTGTTAGTTCAACAAGAAATCAATTCATTTCGAAACTCAAAGAAGCCTTCGAATCTGTAAAGAAATTTAAAACAAATTCAAAATACCTGATGTCTATCAATGGCAGTCAAGATTTAAGCCATTGCTTTCTCCGGAAGGCGTCAGTAATGGGGGCTACAACCTGTTACGGAGTTCCGATTCGAACTGTTTCGAAGCGAGTCGACGGTCTATACGATGTCTCCTTCGACGATAATAAGTTTTTGACCGCCAAATCAATAATTGTTGATAATGCCTACTCTTTTCTCTTCTCAGAAGGAAAGCAAGCACAAATTAGGTATGTAAATTGTTAATTCTGTTTAAAATATTAACGAATGAGCAATATTTTTAACAACAGCCATAAGTTCATGGACAATTTAAAATAAAATTGGACAAAAGTTCTTTCTTCGTGTCATTTAAAATTCACTTATTTCTGTTAAACTCCTTAAATTAGCTAACGGTCGCATGTGATATTTCCAATTCGCACTCTTGATGCAATTCTATCATTCCATCCATGATGAATATGATAATATTTTTTTGCCACACATTAAACCTAAAATACATTTATACTGCACTATTTTTAAGAATTTACTTTCAATTTATATGGATCACACCTTAGAAAATATCGTCGTATTCAAAAGCATTTAATCGCGTTTAAATTTTTAGTTTTGAATCTTTAAGAACTTTTTTCAACCTTTATGAGAGTGATGACTTAGTGCGGCATTAAATTTTTATTGTTATGTTGAAGCGAACAAGTTGTTTTTCATTTATATCTGAAATCTATAATACACGAACAAGTAATCGAATAAAATTTAATTCGTTAATTTTCTCTCTTTTAACTTCGATTATATACAAAAATAAGATGGATTGTTTTTATGTTGTTTTTGATAAGCTCTACCATATAAAATTTGGTTAAAATATTTTTTTGCTACTTCTTTGTTAATCTTTGTCTTGTTGTGATCTTTCAAGTTAACTGTCAAGTTGATGTGTTAAGAAAAACTTTTCTTTAGTTTTAATCTTATTACATTATACACCATCTATATCTTAATGTGATTTTATGTAAACAAAAAATAAAAATTATTAATTGAGATAAATATTCAAATATCAATAAATTTAGCGATATCTTTTTCTTCCCTCAAAAATTATCGACAAGGTTCGATTTATCCAGTTTTTAGATAATTGTGTGATTTTTTCTTTGTATTTTCTTTGTATGTTAGTTTAAATTTTTTGTCAATTGTGTACTCTTATATGTCATTTTTATTTTTCTAATTAAATTTAACTTTTATCATAATTTTTGTTTTTATAGATTTTTTAATGCACAAAGTTCATCTTTCTTATCATTGTGATCAGAATTTTCTTCATTTTTACAATAATTTTTTGATCTGCATAAAATTGTGGGGTTTCTAATTTTGAATAAATGGATATGCTTATTTGGACTAGAGGTGTTTCCTTTTAACAACCATTAGAATAAATACGATAAGACGAAAAAAGTGGTGTTTACAATTTGTTTATAGGTGTTGGATGTCTGGTTCAGAAAAATATTCCTCGAGAAGATTTCAGTCAAGCTATGCCAATTTTTTATAGTATTTTTTAAGACAAGATAAAATGAACTAATAACGTACTCCATGAAAAATATTACATTCATTTATTGTCAGGCATCTGGGTAGATAAGTTACAAAAGTATCAATTTTTGTAATTTTGATTACGAAACCCTGCGAAAATTTCAGATTAAAATGATAAATTCAGTGTTTTCTTTTGAGAATTTTTGTTGATAAAAGTTTGATTCAGAATAATTTTAAAACTATAAGTGAGGCATTCCCATGTGTTATCCATAAAAGAGATTCTGTCACAAATATATTTTTATATTATGATGTTTTAGATGAATGAGAAATTAAATGATTTTTATAATCGAGTGAGAACTTTATTTTTTATTGAATATCATACGATTGTATAATTTTGAAAGTCTTCTATTTAATCCTTTTTCTCCGTGTCGATAATTCTCAAAGCTGTACATCCATGAAAATTGTGAAAGAATCTTTTCATTAATTTCGCTAATTATCACAAAAAAATTATGCTGATAGTTTTGAAGTAAAGAATGTTTATATATGATGGTTTGTCGGTTTTTTGATAAAAATACATTTTTGAGACTATATTAAAATTTTTATGAAAATTAAAAATTAAACAACATTTCATGATATCCGTCATCATTTTTACGCTTTTGTAGTTGTAAATATATTTTATTTTACAACTACAAAAGCTCTACCTTCTTCATGGATCATTAACTTATAACAATTTTGTGTAATATATTCTAAGCTTTTCCTTTGTTTTTTTCATACGTTTATTTAAAATTTTATGCATTTTTCGTTCTTACATTCATCTATGTTTTCGATCACGTTTTAATATGAAATCTATAGCTTTATTGAACGAAATATAACTGTTTGTTATTATGATATATTTTTTTATTCCACAAAATTTATACACATTTAAATTTGTAGATTGTATGAAGATCATCGCATGTACTCTCATTGCATTTTAGTGACAACAAATAAATATATTTCCTGTTCTCTCTACGAGGAAACCCCGATTGTTTTCGATTTCATGATTATTCCCGGAAACGACGAACTTAATATGAGTCACGTTTGGATAATCAAATTCGGATCGGGGAATCTTTGTCCATTTGGAACAAACCTCATATATTTTTCTAGAATTCAAAACCATAACAGCCCACGCATCGACTTAGAATCATATGTGGAAAAATACCTACAAAACTTTCCCGTCAAGACAATTTGGAAATGCTTCTACGTTTCCAAACATTCTCAGCCAGAAAAGTGTTTCACTAAATTATCCCAATCCTACCCTAATGTCTTCTTTACAAACAGTCTCATCGCCTCTTCTCTTTCCGATGTTGTAATTGAGCAGGTAACAATCAATTTACTCGCAGGCAAATCGTCTCCTATCCGAACTATCCATTACGATTGATTCAGATTAGATAAATAGATATTTATATTTTACATTTCCAACGTTTCAAATTTTTTGATTCAAATAATATCTATCCCACCTTCTTTCCCTGAGTATCATCACAAAATTCAACAAAATGTCTCTGAAATAACTTTATACTCTTGTCATCATTGGATTAAATTCTGCGCCGCTATTGAGGATATAAATTTTATTTAACAAGAAATTAACAGTTTGAAAAAAATTTTATGACCAAGTAACATAATCTGGTTCTCTCTTAACACCATTTTTCTCATTTATGCCACTGTTTTTCTTTATCATCGAAATTTCCTTTTTTATTTTGATGGAAAACTTCTTTACCACGACTCCAGCAACTGAAAATTCAAGAAAACCTAAATAAAAGTCAACTGATGTTTTTTTACATTTTCTCAGCCGCGATCTCGAGGCTAAAGAGTGGAAAATGAAAAGTTTAGCCAAAACATTTTTCTTTTAATTTTGTATAACCATTAGTTTTGTCATTTTATCCATTTTTTCATTTTTCATCATGGGGTCATACAATTATTTAATAATTATCATTCTCTTCAAGTCACAAAAATCCTTCAAAATGAAAAAAGATCGAGTTGTAAAATTCATGGTATGCTAAGCCATGAGTATTTTTAAAATGAATTAATTTGAATCAGAAGATATGTGGCGGTTATTGAACATGGACAGAACCAACTCGTATCGGCGCTAAATACACAAATGATGTTCCAATTTTTGATTTTTATTAGGATCGAAAGAACCTCGACCATAAATTCTAGTTTATGAACAGCGACATAAATCTATTCTATGAATGTTATCAGAAATAAAAATTTGAATAAATGCCTAGTAAGACGAAAAATCCAACATTTCCTTGAATATGGAAAACAAATCTTCTTGTCCAGCAATCCTTCAAGAAATTTAAGATGAAAATTCTCATTTCAACTGGATTTTTCATTTAAATCGAAAAACTCATAAAAATACAGATTGTTAATCTTTTCACAGTTTATATAAAGTTTGAAAAATTAAGTGGAAAACCTTTTTTTAGACAACTTTTCCTCGACTTTCCTTATCAGATCTGTTTCAGGCATTCATCACGTGTCGTTAGTAATATATCATATTGGTTGTTTAACTAATACTTGAGTATTATTCATTTTCAACCTCTACTTGATCTTTTTTGAACTGAATCAACTTTGAAACAAATGCGAATGGAAATTAAACTTTCATTTAAATTAAATAATATTAAAAATTGCCATCATTACCAAACTATATATTGGTCCATATTAAAGATTTATAGTTTTAACATGAGCATTCTATGCTAGAAGAACGATAAAGCGTTCCTGAATAAAAACCGTATGGGAGTTCCCTTTTCAAAGTAGATTGGTTAAAAACGTCTTAGAGAACGTTCAAACCACAGAAAATAAACAAACTTAGTTCCTTTAAAAACTGTAAATTGCGCGATAGGATTTTTAGATTAATATTAATATCAGTGGGTTTTAAGGTAAATTAATTCGAGCGAAATGGTCTAGATGGATCGCAACAAATACATTCGTCCAAATAGGTTTATAAATGATCGAATTTTAAGGTTATTGCTTCTCTCAACAATTAAAATGAAGCAAACAACAAGAGTAAGTTGATATAATTATCTCATCATAGTAATTCTTCATCTTTAATCTATATATTGAATAAGTTATAATTCTTCATTCACCGAAGCAAAAATACTTTAATCAATGTAGTAAGCATGTTTAATTAAAATAACACACAAAGTTGTAATTAACGCCCACGTCGATTGGCGGATTTATTTTGATACTGCGCACTGCATAATTAAACTGTGTTTTTACATTTTTGGCGTTGCTATATTTTAAAGAATTAACTGCGGGTGTCTACGTGTAGAACATGACAACTAACGGAACAATTATTTTGAGTCACAATTTTTTAAACTGACCTTTCTTTGATCGTGACTCGAGCAATGCGAAAAATGGCTAACTACTTAAAATAAGTACAAAAAGAGATCTACCTAGAAGCGTCGATTTCGAAAAAAATTTTTACCTGATGTTCCGATTAAAGATCCTAGATTTACGATCTGTTAAAAGCCAAACGAATGAAGGCTATTGCTGGAGTATACATGTAGCGTCGCGTCAATAAACTTTTCTAGCATTAATACAAGATAAAGGCTGACAAAATGTTACAACTCATTATAAAATAAACATCAAATTAAGAGCATGCCCATGACGTTCCTAACCACCTTAATTTATTTCATATTTTAAATGATTCATTGTTTTTTTAAAATGCTTAAATTAATAAAAAAATATTCATTAATAGCTAAACTAAGCTATATTTGGAACATTTTAAAACATTGTTAAAATCGAAATGACGGGTAGCGCATTGATATTCAGGATTTCTCAAGGATATTTTCAATTTTACCGTTGGGATGAAGGGGAATTTACAGTGCCCATAACACAGAACAATAAAAGTAATTTATTGCCATGAAAAGAAATGATTTTTAGAGTTTAAATCATGAACTGTGTAATCTAAGATAAAATTATATTGTAATTTGAAAAGTAGATCTGACTGAACTGATATGTGAGGTAATAACCTTTCACGAAAACCACTAATTGAGGCTAATTTGCCGTGTTAATTGCTCGAACCCGAAATATGTCGATTTTAACGAAAATAAACGAGTTTTAAACCATATTGTCTTCTTCAGTGCTTGTGTTTTACTTAGATTTTAATCTATTCCTGGGCTTAATTTTGTTAATCTAGGATTTAGAATATGTAAGGTAAAAAACATCAAACTCTAAAGACTCAAGTTGGATCGCTGATTCCGTTATGAATATTGTTTGGTAAAATTTCGACATTGTTCGCTTTTATTATTTTCGTTCCATTTACAGTTGAGTTAAAGCCGGGCGCTCTATATACAAACAATACATATTCTAAAAATATTAGTTAAACTTTTTTTTAAGATTAAGTGATTATGTTTTTAAAGTATGGGATAATTATCAAATCGAAAAATATAATGCGTTCATTTCTTTGACACAAACAATAAGAACCTTCAAATTATGATTTTAAATTCCCACAAGAGAGTTTCTTTAAGACCATGTTGATAGTTTGATAAACTTCAGCTCCTGCATATTCACAAGTATGTTCAAAATTATGAACACTAAAATCACCATATATAAATATTATATTAATTTTTAAATAAGGTTCGTATTAGAGGAGGAAAATATTTGTCTCGTCTTATTGTATATGCAAGCCCAAAATATCTCCTTTAAAGCACCAATGAGTGCGCATGTGTGAAAATACTATTACCGTTTCTACGTCGATTAATAAGGTTTCACTGATCGGTTTAAGCCTAATTTATTGTTTGTACGCCCATAAAATTATTTCGTAGTTATCACTTATTGAGCCAGGTTTATCTCTCATCAAAATGACATGTTCTATTTGACTATTTGATCAAATTTAATATTCAAAAGACTAAAATACTTTATTTTTCACGCATAGTTCCCTTCTAGTTATATCAATATGAAAACCACTCATGAAATCTAGCTTTCGAAATCGCAAAAATTATCTGCACTAATAATTTCAAATAAAATGTTCCCATGTTCTATATCAACCTAAATGATCGAAATCACTCTGCGCAAATTTTTAATTAAAATACTTTCAGGTTCCGCCTTTTCGATGTTGAATTTGAAGAGTTGTTATTTTCTTCCTTGCCAGAATAATAAGTCCTACTGATTCATTTCAGTAAAATTACAGCTCGAATTTATCAATATCAAAGATTTTTTCATTAATAGTACTTTACACGAAAATATTGCTTAATGATTGAGCAAAGCAATTGTTAGTTGTCATTTAACTATCCGTTATGATTCATGAAATATATCGCTAATTCGAACTGTTTTAAGATATTCTTTTGTAGAGGTTAACAAATGCGTTGGCATCTGCAAAAAATTATCCCATTAAGAATTTTAAAACAAAGGAAGTGAGGGTTTTCCATGATTATTAAAAGATGACGTGCACTTGAGAATTTTTCTAGATGATAAAATAAATAACTCTAATGGTTTTTAGTCTCTTGAATCCTAAATGGCTTGACCTCTGTATCCAAAACTCGATTTTATTCATTTTTAAAAGATTTCGAATCCCTTTTTTTGTCACGTTTTTGTTAATCATCTAAATAAATCGTGATGTTGTTGCAATATTCTGGAAGTTATCAGTATTAAGAAAACAGCCAAGTAACTCTTTTTTTCATCTTTGAACTTTCATTAAACTCTCTCGAATAGTTAAATATCGAGAGACAAATTCATTGAATTTTCGTGTCATAAAAGTTTAATTCAAAGTTTAAGTATTTGTAAGGCTTGTAAAACATCCATGAAATCTATTCGCCAAATACCACAAAGGAATTTCTCGAGAAGGCGGCGAGAGCATAAAGTAAAACAATTATAAAATCTGTATCACTAAAAAAGGAGCATTGGTTTTCTATATTAAAACTCCCAAAAGAAAATTTAGCATTAGCTAATTGCTTTTCAGCAAGATGTTAGAATATCAACACAATAAACGAATGCTTAATCAGCGGAGAGAACACTATTTCAGAGAAATTTTATGATTTTGTTGATTTTTAGATCAGAATGTTTGGAAATTTGGTAGATAAACATTGGCCGACGAATGGAGAGGATTATATATATAAAGTTAATTCCAGAAAAGCGCAAGCATAAAAAATACCGACGTGTTGACAGACAACTTTTATCTTATGGAATTTTAGGCAGTACGAACATTTTTATCTGACAGCTAAAAGGCTCGATAGAGGGACACTTATCGCAATCATTATTGAATATAATGGCGAAAAATGCAGTTATTTCTGCCTTTGAAATGGTCATATGATTTTTTAAATGGAATAATCTTTTAATTTCGTGGTCAATCATTCAAATCATTTGATCGATCCTCAAAATTGCGCATACACACAAACTGTCTAATTATCATGGTGGAAAATTATGAAAACGGTGAATGGTACTCACACCCCATGGGAAATTAACCTATATTTGGCCTATTTAATGGTTTACAAAAAGGCGAAAATTAGTATACTATACTTTTAACTTATTTGATTCAATCCATTGCAATATAACACAGTAAATCTAAAAGGTATAATAACTTTGGTAAGTTTTTATATTCACTCGCGCATGTCTGGAGTTTGGTTGACTGCTGCATGAAAATTACTTGTTACCAAGATCACGAAATTAAAGAAAATTTGTTTTATTTTATCACAAACGATATGGGTTAAGATACGGAACTAATTCTCTCTCAACCGTGTTTTCGATGCTAAATCTATGATTTAAATGTTAATATATTATTCCAGAGTCTTAACTACATACTATTTGTTGATACAAAGCCCACTCGTAGGGGTTGGCTATTAACTCCTTTCGAAGTTGGAGAATATTTAATATCCTATTTCAAATTCCTATACTGATAGTTTTAAATGCAGATAAATGATTTAAAACTTTAATTTCTTGCATGCTGATAAAAGATGTGATTTTCTACCAATATATATAGAAATTCGAGTTAAATCTGGATAAAAATGTTAGTGTCTGAAGACTACTCGAAAGAAATATCAGCTTTTGACTGTTGAATTATGACATAATTTTTATTTGAAATTGGGTTCGTCTGAAGGTCAATCCTTCAATGCTTATTTTCATCAAACTCAATTTAATAAATTATTAAAAGTAATTTATAGATATTTTTGGAATATTCTTCTGCTACCTCTTGTTTTTCTCAGTATGACTAGAGAAAATCGACTGCGCATCAGTTAAATCTTCTTAAAGCCTTTATCATTTTCACACGATTTTTTACCTGCGTCATTTCCAAGATTTTCAAATAATAATCAGGCCCTTGATTACGGAATCAAAGATTCATAAAAAAGTATATTTAAAAATAAAACAAAGAAAAAATTGACATTTTTATCTACCTGTGTATGTATTGATTTCTTCTCCAAAACCTATCACTCATTCACATTTATTTCCATTAAATCACACAATTTTAATAAATTTGTCCGACTGTTAAAAAGCGATTTCAGAATTTAGTTATTATGTGTCACCTAATACAATATCTATTCTTAAAAAAATTTATTTTGTTAAAATTATAAATAATCCTGCGTGGTTGCTTCAGAAAATTATCAGAGGGTTGTAATAAGTCTTTTTACAAAGGTATAATAAGAAACGACAAAATTATGTGATAGTGGTCAAATATAAACCCGACTTGCTGCGATCCTGCGCAAAAGTTATTTTTGTATTTTTCACTAGCCGCCTGTAATGGAAGAACATTCCGATAGAAGGTCTAACAAGATTATTCCGATTGCCGTGTTTAGAGTAAGACATTTTAGCCTATAGGGAACTCCGTGGGCGATATACCTAAGTTCTCATAAGCGGAAATATTTCTTCAACGCTGAGAACAACATATCCCAATGGGAAATGCCTAAAGAGCTAAAAAAAATAAAGCCTACGTACATCAACTCCATGAATAAAATTCGATCCTCCGAAGAAGCCCAAAGTTTTTCGAACAATAACGAAAGCATATACGAAGATTTTAATAATTGCGAAAATGGTATTTTTTTATTTTGACGAGATGCTCTTTTTAATAAGATTACAGTTCCATTGATCGAACTTCCCCACATCGGTTGTTTTTCTTTTTGAACTCAGTCGTTTCCGATTACGTAAATCCAATCGATAAACTATCTAGTCATCAAAAACAGATTCTGGAGACAGTTGTTGATTTGCAAAAATATAATACACCCGAGACGACCGGAATTCTCAGCCATTTGTACGCTGTTGAAGACCACGTATATACCAATTATAACTAGGCTCTTCGCTTCTGCAACGAAACCTTTAAATCGTATCAATTAAACAAGGAAAGAGTTTTTTCTTGCTCAATGGCAGGTGAAAATACCGAGAATCAAAAACTTCTCCTTGAAATCAACCACCGGTATTTTTTTGTTTAATAAAAGGCCGTTCTTTTACGACACAATGAAGGATATTTACAAAAAGTAGTTTAGTTTTATTTATTGTTACAATATCATTTTCAAATCTACATCAAATATAATGGATATATGCTTTCATTTGACTCACTTTGGTTTGGCAGATTTCTGATTGGGGTACTCCATTTTTAAATTTTAAGATGCAATTTTTCTGATTTTTCAATCAATACAGATTTAAATTACTTTGGTTTTTTGTTGAAAATTAACGATCCATTTTATATAAAATACACACGTTTACAAATCAACTGAGTTGTTTTCCCGAAACATTAGTAATTAAAATGAATGTATTTCACATTTTAAAGTTAAATCTGACTTCATGGTTTGAGTTTGATTTTTGAAAAAACTAATTTAATTTTAATTTGGTGTCAGTCTTAACTTTTGCTCCTTAAATTTTTCATTCGTTCGGAAATGTCGACCCCTGAGTAATCATAGTTTTTGTGCCTTGATAATTTTTTTTCGATTTGACTGTTCAGTTAACAACAAAATTTCTTTATTTTTAACTCTTCGCATTTTTAGTTGTTTACAATGAAAACACAAGCGATATTAACCAATTATGATTCTGAAAATGAATCTCTTTAAAGTATGAATTAATGCTTTAAATTTAAAGTCAATATTCTGAGGTTGTGTTATAAATTAGGGCAAGCATGTGAACTAAAAACAAAATCTATTCACGCCGTATTTTCCTCATCTTTATGCCGATAATACTTTTTTTAATTTACTTATCTAGTCAGATTAAGTACAAATGGCTTAATATTGGAAAAATTTAAGCTCAATCAATAGGAGTTCAATAATTTATAGAATATGTGAAATTCACAAGAGGTAAGTGAAATCTCGGTTGAACAGATGACCCTACAAATAAAACAATGAAAACATTTAAGATCTTCAAAGATTAGAAGATGAGAAATTTTTTACTTTTAAAGATATCAATATGAGAAGAGCTCATTTATAACATAAAAAGTGAATTCTAATTCAACAAATCTGTTAATTCAACAGTTCATAAATCTTTTTATGATAGAAATTTCGAATTTGCGGTATAAGTACGCGTAGCAAGCCAATTCTCTTAATAAAGAGACATCTTACTTCCATGGATTTGGCTACGATTTCAAGATAACTAAGCCACATATTACAAAGAATTCGATTTTTTCCCAAAGCTTGGTAGATAAATCTCTCATGATCAAATGCCGGAGACAGCTCATCATAAATCGAATCTTGTCTATATCCAAATTAAAAAATATTCCGAAAGATTTTTATAAAACATGATTCCAGAGAATCCTGAGTGTGCATATCAGTGTCTGCTGTGCTTCAATAATGGAAAAATTTTGTTGTGAACTTTACTAGAATACACCGCAATATCTTGCGGCGAGCATAATCAATAATAATGTCAAGTTAAAAAAGAAATTCAAAAAATGATGAAATAAAATCTTTTATATCAAGGATTTGAACTTGTGATATTTTTGGCTCAATGTATTTTGCTTATATAATAATAATATTTTAAACATTTTCGATGCTGCTTACGACACCAAAATTTCACTATTTAAGCATTTTTTGAAGTTATATGATAAAAGTTACTCTTTTCAATAACGAATGTTAATGTAATTCTGTGTGATTAATTTTTTATATTTACACATAAACATGGTTGTAACCTCTTATAATAATGAATAAAATCATTATTTAAGTATTTTTCGATTCTTAAGGGTAATACATGCTTTTATGGTATTCAAAAGTTCTCATAAAAAATTTGGATAATTAACCTTGTTACATTTGAACTCCTAAAGATGTTTATCGTTTCCATATTTCCTTTCCTTTAATGCATTTTAATTGAATTTTTTCTCTTTTTAATGACTTTTTCTTTAAACTCGCTTACTGGTCTTCTCCTGAGTGTTCATAAAATTATCAGTCTAGGAATCTACTTATTCGACTGGATGAATTAAAATTCTATGAAGATATATGTCTCTGATGTTATGCTCAATGACTCTAGTTTGAAAATCTTCGGAATAATATCCACAGCTCGATCCTTCACATCAAATTGAAAATATTTTCTTTCTTTAGTTCATTAAATCCCAAATTACAAGCATGCAACTTTGGTATAATTCTCCAAAAGTCATGTATAGTGAACGAAATATTCCTGGTTCATGCTCACTATCGTCGATAATCCAACAATTAAAATACCATCAGAATCCGGGTCAGCAAAAACCGACCTCTTTAAAATCCTCGCATAAAAATTTGCCATTCACAAATCTGTAAATAAGTTTGGAGTGGCAGGTTTCTATCAACTAAGCACTTTGTCAACCTTTCCTGATTTAGATAACTCCATAGGTTTTCCTGAAAAAGACTATTTTTGTGTTATGCTAATAACTTTTAAACAGTTTTTCGTTGCGCGTGTACGTTTTATTGAATCTAAGAAACAAATATTTGTATCTCAAAAATATGGTCGCAATTGTGGAAAGATGTAAAACCTGTTCATTGACAAAATAACCAGTGACAGACTTTGGAATCAATAAGAAATTTACAAAATTTTATTCTTGATTGAAAATTATTAAAACAGGATTGAGAGCGATTTGAAGATAATTTCAATTTACAAACATGATCCTATATTCCGCATTCATTTTATCTTCATTTTTGAAAGAAATAAAATTTAAATTATTTAGATCGTATCTTATAAGTACTTTTCATACTGAAGGTTTGTTCCTTTATTCTCCTGGTTTTGACAGATTCTATTAATCTTCACCAATTATTCCATGTAAATGACCTCGTTATTTTTTAGAAATCCAGCATCCAAAATTTTCATATATCGATAAGATAAAATCGAAAAACACAAAAAATCTTTTGATATTGCTCTTTCCGAGATCATGATTTAAAATTTAATATTCATCTGTACTGCGTGAGTTTCGCACGAGAACTATTGTCCTAAAACCGCTCGTAACAAGAGTTATTGAATTTTTGAAAGGCCTCCTGCCTTATTTTGATGATACGGAAAATCCTTTTGAAATTTTCCATTTTGGTTACGGAAACACATAAAAATACAAAATTGATTAAAGCAAGCGCAAAATTCAATTATATGAAAGATGAAAAAACTGCACGTGTTTTTTATAAATCAATTTTCCCTAAATTAATTTCAAAAATATGAAAAAAGTACTTTTCTATAAGCTTAAGTGTCATAAATCATCATATTTCTTTTAAATAAATGTAAAATGGATTTTTTATGGGTTTCACTTTTATAATTCAAAATATATTCATTATTTATCAATAATAACAAAATATCAACCACATATTTGAGATCTGACATGGTGTTGGAAAAATAGTTAATCGAATTATGAATGATAAATTTATCCAATAAATCGTAATTGAGTTGTTAAATAAGTGGAAAAACAGAAAGCGTGAATACCATTACATGTTTTATTAAAATGTGGAAACGAAAAAATGCACAAATTTAAATTAGAGAGATCCTTGTTAATAGTCCTGAAATGATTTCAAAAATACTCATTTCCACGGGATTGGCTATTACTACCTTTTAAGATATGTTAGGATCATGCTCCACTTTAAACACGATGCCCGAGTCCTAAAATTTACAGTTGAGAGATTGATTATTTTATCGAACAGAAACTATAAAACAAAAATTAATTAAAAACGATATTTTAACATGTCTTGCTAGAATAACCCTTTGGCAAGGAGGAAAAAAAATATTTTATGAATTTTAAATTTTAATATTATAAAATTTAACTAAGTATTGAATGAATATGTACTTTTTCATGGACTTTTCCTGTTCATCCATCACTTGTCATTTGATGAAACATGAAACTGAACTATGTTATATTTAAATTAATTATATTCTTACAACTAAAAACCATTTTTAAATGTTACAATATATGAATTTAAAGCTAAAAGAATCATCTCCAAACTATTATCTAGGAAGAAAAACAAAATAAAAATCATCTAAATAAATAAATATGGTGATTAGCGAAGGTTTGTTTTGTGAAAAAATAATTAAAACTTATGGAAATTACAAAACGTTAAGCTAAATATCGGTCTAAACCAGCAACTTACGTAGAAAGAGATGCAGAACAGGTTTACAATTGTAAAAGTAAATATCACACCTATTATAAAGACGAAATTTAAAATTTAATTCGAGGGTTTGGACTTCCATTTATTCTTTGTGGTTGAAACGATGTTGAAACAGGGATCGTCATGAGTAATATTCCATACATAGAGAACCAGTTATAAAATAGAATGAAATGACATAAAATCAAGAAAGAAAGGATATTTTTCCATAAATATCTAAGTGTCAAAATAGTCAACTCCTTTTTCTTCAAAGTAAATGTCTGGAAATAACAAAAGAAAACCATCAACGCCACGAGCGATTGTATGCTATATAAACGGCTCTAACTCTTTATAGGAGGGCAATAATTAAAAATTTTTAAATAACAACAAGAAAGCAAATGTGAATTATCTTTGATGAAATAATTTAAAATCTTAAATTTTGTTAAATCCTTCATTTGTTTGACATTAAATTTAAATCAGTTAAAAATAACAATATCTATTATAGCGTTCTTTAAAACCTATACTCTGTCAACATAATGAATGTAAAAAAATAAAAATTTGAAGATTCTCAAAGATAAAAAACATGGAAACATTATTTTTTAATCAGGTATGAGTAACTATAACTCTCAAAATCATACTTTTCAATATTATAATAATTTTAATTAAAAGAATTCATTTTTACGCCATTATCTAAAAAATACTCTGAATAATCTCTGATCAAAGTTAATTATAAAAGATCTCTGAAATTCGATTTAAATTTACAAATAAAAACAACTAACCATCATTAAACTTGACAGTCTTAATCAAGCTGTATTCATAAATTGATAAAATTTGTTATTTCATAATTTAAGTGAAATGAATATGAGGCGTTAGTACATTTAAACAAATACCATCATCATGCGGCAAGCATAAATTCAAACAAGAAAATATCAAAATGGAATAAAATCGATTTTTGAGGTAGTTTCGATTTAATTATATTGTTAGAATTATCATAGATTATAATTGAATAATAGTTTGACAAAACAGATTGAGAATAAACCAAGACTGCGTAGACTGAAATTAAAATGTTAAAATTGAAATACACTTTGTAACACTGCACTTCGAACAGAAATAACCAAATAATTCTTCCTATTTTCATTTACCTTTCGGATAATTCCTACAATTTTTTGCACTCTAAAATGCCTTAATTTTTGGAAGAAAACATAAGTACAGTTGTCACAGCCAGCCATTCTTCAGATAAAACCACATTATAATTAGAATACAAAATCAAAATGTTATCACCAACGTATCTTCAACTCCAAAAGAAGAATATTGATGAATTTACTTTTAAGATTGAAATAATCTTGTACAAAGATCTCTGGCATAGCATGAATAAGAGATTAAATATTAAAGTTAATTCTTCTGATTTTTTCCAAATACTCTGTTTACTCTCCTGTTTAGGAGACCTCGTTCAGGTTTGATCATAAATTGAATTGAATTTTCACAAAATATTTATTTTGAATTTCAAAGAGTGACGCATAAATTCATACTTTACTTCTTAATATCACAAAGAATCGGTCATTTTATTTTTGATATCCCATCTAAATTTAACAAATTTACACTTCTTTTAAACTCAATAATTAGTAAACGCGTTGAATTTTTCATTCTTGTTTAAATTCATAAACCTAAAATTTACTAACTAGACTGAATAATTTCACATTTCGATCTCTATTTTAGCGGAAACTTGAGTGAGTAATGAAATTGCAAATCATAAGTCTATGATTTTATTGACATATCTAGCATTTAACATATATTCACATTTTTTTGAATGATGAACGTTTTTAAAATTTAAATTCCTTCATTTTACATGATTCTAGATTTAAACATCTTTGAGTAAAGTCTAGGGCTCTTTCGCCCTTCTTCGGGGATGACCCAGGGATTGCTTGAGAACTAAAGAGCGTAATGCTGAGTTTCTAGCTGACTGTGACAAGGTATTGACTACTTGCTATTTTAGCATTCACCCAAAGAAAGGAGACAAATTACTTTCCATAAAACTAGTGTTGCCGAGACAAGCTTGCCCAATTAACCTAGTATAGGGTGATGTCTGAAGTGGATTAGATTCCTTCACAACCAGGCCCCAGAATATATCATAAATTTTTTAAAAGAGTGCTGAATGGCCAAATCTAGTCTGTGGATCAGCACTGAAGAACGTATCACTTGATAAACATCCGATGATAAAGCCTGGATAGGTTTGACTTATGGTTGCTCAAAACAAAAATAATTGAGTTATCTTGTCTGAAATATTTTAGGCGTGTTTTAATTTAACATTTTTCTTTTTCTTTTCGAATAATATTTTCAAACAGACAAATTAAATATTTTTAAAAGGAAACCTCAATAATATTATTTAATGCAACACACATTTTTTATGGCCTGCAGAAATTCATTTTTTTATTTGTAAAAATTTAACTTACATCTAAATTAAATTATTTTGCTTCTCACCTTCGAAACACCATATTATTACTTTATGCAAACGATGATGGAAGTTTTTATAACTTTTAAGTTACCATTGATGTCTATGACTTGCTTTTAGTCTCTAATTATGGTTTTAATTTGCAAAGTGTCATCATTATTTTTAGTCTAGATTAAGTAAGTTGGATTATACACAATTTAGGTTTGAAATTAAATATTTATGATAATAAATTAAGGTTCAATTGAAATCTTAAAATCTAATTCATATAATTAAATTCCTAAAGATAATAACAATAAGATATTTGAATTAATTATGCTTCAATGTCTAAATTTGCATATCTGCTGATTAAATGAAGATGATTTTTATTTCTTTCGAATAAAAATATAAAACTTAATAAGATCTTTTCTGGCTTATTTTATAAAAAAATATGAAATTTGTTCTTTGGAATTCGTATTTATAGCGAGCGGAATTTAAAAGTTCGTTTTATTATAACAAAAACAGAATTCATAACAGCAAAAATTCAAATTAACCGGCCAATAACATAAAATCATTTTGATCATTTCACAAACGATATTTTTAAAAGATATGTTCTATCTATGCCTTTAAATTTTAATTCTTAACTAACAGGTGTGAAAATTCGATGTGGTAAATTTGAGCATTCACATATATAATATATCATAAACATTACAGTTACTAACTAAATAAAAAAATGTTCAAGATAAACCAACAGGTTTCACATTTACATTCTTCGAAAATTCTAAATAATTATAATATATCATTTGGAATCATAGTTTATTTTAATTTATCCTTTTGAGAATAATGAAACCTATCCGCCAAAATGTGGCAGATCTAACATTTATCATCAAAGCTTAAAGTAGTCTGATGATATTCTCAAAATGTTTTGATGTTTTCACCTAAATATTTATCTCATTCGTTTATATTATCTTTATGATATTTCTTAAAAGATTGAGAAAACTAAAATTTCTTATTGATATAGATATTCATGATGATTAAACTCAAATGATCTAACGGCCCATTTCGCCACATTTTAAGATAAATTTTTTGACAATTTGATGCTTACAATTCATTAAAAATTTCGAGAATGTTTATTTTTTTAATTTTTGAGAATTATCTATAAATTAAATATTTTTGTAATTGGATTCATTAAATAGACAGCGAATTTAGAAAATATTTACAACATGAATGGATTTTCAATGGTTTCAAAACTTTTTATTTTTTCATGTGAACAATTTTTTGTTGTTGTAAATCATAATCAATTCTATTTTATGGATAAAGTGTTAAAAAATCACATTTAAATGCAAACATAAAATTTGTTTTTTATTATCCTACTTTAAAAGTTGACCTCAAAAGATTTTAACTGGTTAATCTCAATTTCGATCAAGTCTCATAAAAACTAAAACCAAAAAATCCAAAGGCAATATGGAAGAGGATATTTTTCGTCACGTTAAATGTTTATAAAGAATCCAATTAAATCTAATTCAGCTTTGAATCAAAGTTTTTAGAAATTAAATTGATAAAATTTGTACTTTTAAATTTAAGAAAATTGGCGATAATCATGAAAATATACCCTCATTGTGAGGTAAAATTATGATTATTTACAAAGTAAATGAAAAATCTTTTCTTATTTAGGCTGAATATATTTGTTTCTCATTTACGTTCCCCCACAAATTTATTTATGATATCAAATAATAAAACATTTAATTCAAAAAATTGATGGAAAATAATGAAAAGATTAGAGTTATGGTTGCCGTATATAAAGTATGCCCCGAAACTATGGTTTATTTTTGTTGTAATCATCTTGAAAAATTTCTATTTAATTTATTATTCAATGTATTTCTTGAACTGGATACATTATTTAAAGTTTTGGAAAAGGTTTCAAAAATTTATTTTTGTTTTTGAAAAATCTTCATCATTATTTCTTTAAATATATTTTGCTCGAAATATATAGATTCATAATGAATTTTGAAATTTTAAATATTAATGGCATCTTCAAATGTGATAAAACAGTTTTACATCTCAAGCCATGGACAAATTTCACTTAAATTTACTTATCATATCTCAAAAATCTGTTAATATTCAACAAATATGGAAACCAGAACATATTTAATTTTTTGATAATGCGCGTATTATTAAAAAGTCTGTGAAAATCAGATGTTTTCAAAATTAAAACAAGTATTTTCGGTAAAATGATATTATTACGTGAAGTGTCGTTTTAATGAAAAATTTTTACTTTAAAATGATCTTTTTAAAGTAGAATATCGTAATTTGATTAAAATGTCTACTGAAATATATTTTTTGAATCCAAATATATTGCGTATTTCATGATTTTCAAGATTTAAAATAGTATGAATAATTTTAACTAAACTTTATTCTTTAACAGCTCTGATCGTTTTAATATTTTTATTCAACCCCTTTTAACATTGTCATTCTTTGAGTATTTATATATATTTTAAGACAAGTCACAATTTATTAAATTTATTAAATGTTTCATTGAACCTAAACTCTTCTCATGTATATTGATAAGCTCAAGAAAATTCACAGTTTAACTGTTTTTTATTCTTGAAGCTTGGAAAAATATTGAGGATTTTTCTAGGTTAATATTTCAAAAATGGTAAATTTATGATAAAAATACACCTTTTTGAGATCTTTAATAGTTCATGGTTAAAATAAAAACATTTGAATGATTATGTTCTTACATTGTTACGAGGTTTATTCTCACCGAAGTCAAACGAGACCTTGATTTTAAAACCAATATTCTAACACTAAATGAAAAATCTATCGTTAAAACTATTTATGTTTTAATCTATGGATTTAATGTTCAAATTCTTGATTTCCTAACAGGAATTTTGTTTTTACGAATTGTGATTCATTTCGTTTAACTATCTGTTTGATCTTGTGCATTTTCCCATTTTAACATTAACGCAGTTTTTGTGGTTTAATATAGAAGCCAAGCAAGTTGTCTAGATCGTATCGTCATTTTATCATGAAGCTTTTCTGATTTACTTATTCCTATAATGTGAAATTTTTTTATGTTTTTAACTTCTTCGCCTAATCGTTCAGTAAAACTATGATCTGTTAATTGAATAAAAACATCAAACTGCATTCCGGACTTTTCTTAAAATTCTAATTTCAGAAAATAAAGTGAAGTAATTTTCAGTAAACCAAATCTATGATTTACTGTTGTTAACTTTATTAAAAAACATTTTGAATCTATAAAATCTATTTTTCGCATATCGAATCAAACGAATGATTCCGATAAATAATTCAATTTGAAAATATCTTTGATATTTTATGGAGTATCATGAAAAAAATCTCTATTTCGATAAGAATTACGAACAAAATCTACAGTTTAATTGAAATTTACTTGACAATAACATATCAATCTATGTGCCAAAGTTTCATTTGATTATTCGAATAAAAAATTTCTATAAATAAATTTTTATATCTGAATATATTAGATTTATATAATGAAAGTTTATTTCATGAAAAATATGAAAACAGATGAAAAATGTTTAATATATTTTTAATCAATTTATATTAACTTACTATCTAGAATAAAAAGGTTATTGATAACTTTCTTTCTTTGTTTTATTTTGTGAATAGAACTTTTTCAATTTAACCTAACTTTTTAATCGAAGACCTTTGTTAAATAAAATCAAAATAAAATTCAGTAGTGACGAACTTTTCAATTTAAGGGAAATTTAAGATTTTTATTTATTTTTTCGGTTATTTAAAAAGTTTTAATTTGAACATGATTCTGACTTATAAAGAGATTGCTATGAATACCACATTCATAACATTGGAAATTCTAGTTAAATATTATTGTTCTTTTAAGTTATGAACTCTTTTTTTGGCTTTGACATTCAAGAATTTTTGTTAAAATTAATCGAATAAATAGATTTATTCAAAATGATAATTGCGAAATTGTTGAAAAAAATTAATCTCATTTTATTCAAACATACATAATTGAGTTAAATGAATTTTTCAAATTATCGATTTCATGAGAATCATAAAGAATTAATTTTATCAACAAAAACAAAAGTTGAATATATTTTAAAAATAATGTATGAAAGAAAAATATTGAAACTTAAAGCTATTTATTGAACTATATAATCTATTTGCAGAAGTTTTTTCTCTTCGACATATTATTAATTTAACATTACAAATTTATTATTTGAAAATTTTTATCGATTTTCATTTTTTAAAGATGAGCTGATAAATAATATTTTCATAAATTAATTCTGTTCTTACATTTTTGAAGAGCATGGATGAGTCAAATATATCATGACATATTTTGACAAAAGTTTGAGCTTTTTAAAAATTCTTCTGCAAGGCTTTATTCGGATGTTTCTCCTTTCAGCGATTATCCCCCGTTCCCCCTTTCGTATAGTTAAGTGGATCTAATGTCAGGTAAGAATGCCTCTCAACCTTTGATTTAACCATTACGAGTAACAGTTCATCCCTGGCACTTATTCTTTCATCAAAAATTCAATAAGAGCAGATGATGACATTTAGAAAGCTGAGCTAATCATGCTCATTCATGAAAATGATTTCACAGCTTCTGAATCGAACATTGTGACAATATAATCTCTCGATCCACATAAAAAGCAATTTAAGGAAAATAGAAAATGTGAATACAAACAAACAAATTCTTTTTATTCACATAAATAAATGTTCTCTAACGGCTTTGGCTCCTCACCTACCTAAAATGGGTTATGTAAGGCCGCCAAATGCAAATCACGTCAGTTATAAAATTACAATACTCCGATATTCAGGAATGAATTTTGACTAAAATTCAGAGAAAGGGACAGCAAAACTCAAATATTATATTAGGGTAGGATATGAACGATTTTTCAGTGATAAACAACTTTTCAGAATATTAATTTGTTTCCTTTTACTCGATATACCATATTTTGTAAAATATTTTAACTTATATCTCTCAGGGATTCATAAATATATGCAAATGATAATTCTGGATCTATGTTATCAATCAAAGAATGAGAGTTACTTTGATGGGAATTTGAAAAACGTAGAGCCATATTAAATTTTTTGTCGTCAACGATCAAGAATGCGTTTACTAGGACAGTGAATGTATCATTATATTTCAAAAACTAGCTGCTATAGCTTGAATCAAAGAAGTTTAACGATCATTTCTGATAACACATATCGATTTTGAATTTTTCCAACAACACATGTCTGAGTATATGTAGCCACCTTATCTTGAAACCTTGATAATGGTTTGCGTTCCAGCACATAATAATATAAAGATTTACTAAATCACCAAGAAGTAGAGTTTTATTTCAAATAAAATTTAGGAAAAGTATATTCATGATATTCTAAATCATCTTTAGAGAATTTGAAATGATAGGGGAATTGCTTATCGGTTAAAAACATCATTAAAACACATAATATACATCAAAATGGAAATGAATATTAACCTATGCGTATTTAATAACAATAAATTCAAAAATGAAGAAGGTAGAAAATTTAAGATTATTTTTAAGTATAATTTTCTCATGTCAACTACGATCCCATATAAAGTGCAAGTTAATATGAATTAATATATGATTAGCTGGTTCTCAAATGTGATATTTTTATGTAAAGGTACCAAATATTTACAAAATAAACAATAATTGTAAGATATTTTTGAATATATTGTCTTACTTTTTTGCAAATACAGTCAATACTCTCGAAAACGTAACCATCTGGAGCAGACAAAGTTGAGCCAAAGAGAAGTTCCACTGTATTAAGAGTTTTATCGTTAATAAATTTGATGATTGAAAATATAGTAACACTGAAAGATAATAAATGTGGGAAATAACAATCGCTCTTTATTTTAAGAAATTTGTTTGGGCGATTTTTTAAATAGGGTTACTTTTATCAATGAAATAAATTGCATCTTTTAAAATTCAAAGAACTGAGAATGCAACTACGATCAATTGTATCTTGCTACGATAGCGCAATAATGTCATAAAAATGAATAGTCTCTTAAATAATAACGAAAACTCCCAAATACTGGAAAAAATAGAATTATTTTATTTTTCAATAAATTTCATATTTTACATTCGAATAAATTAGTTTGCCAACTTTTTTTGGAAGATACCTAGAAATAACATTGAAGTTGATCGCATAATTTTCATGCATTCCAGTCATCCATACTATTATCTTGAAAATAACAAAAAACATGAAAAGTTTTAAATGTTTTTCTTCTTTAAATTCGAGCTGTTTCATTGTTGTTTTCAAGCATCATCATCAATATCCTTCTCTGGTAGTTTAACAACAGATTCTACTTCCTCCTCTTGTCATCGCATGACAGGTAATTATTTGCTCATCGACGCCAGAATTATCATAACTTAAAATCTTGTAAGATTTTATTTAAATTCTTCAGAACTTGCCAATCTGGAATAATTTCCTCATCAACTAATTTTGAACTTTGGCTCGCCAAGACATTTTCTGATGACTAAAGTGGAAGCATAACTCTGGGCATGTCGGAGACTCGGCACTGCTTCAATAAGATTAAAGTTAATTGGCTTCCATGATCAATTTATTTTTATTTTTTTCGCAACAATACACCTGTAATTTACTTTCAAAGTTTAAATTTTCTCTTTATCCATTCTTTGAGCTTCAGAAACAGTATTCACTTTAAAGAACATTAATTCAATAGCTTAAAATCGTATATTTAATCGATGAACTGTTAAATTATTAACAAATAATTCAATTTCCCTTCAATTTGAATGGTGTCTTTTAGAGTTATCTCTGATCTATTTCTTGAAAGATACTGGTCGAATCCATGCCTTCGTGTTGGTTGTACCATCAATGTGAATTTCCTTGTTTTTGAATCAGCTAAGGTTTGCAAATTATCTAACCACGTGCAGAGGTGCTTTTCAGTTCCAGTCATATTATCACCAGAGATAGCTGTGGCTCGATATTTACTTTTTGCCAATCCGTACAGTGTTCTTCCATTGGTTGCTAATTTCTTATTTGGTAATAACTGCCAAGAGAAGCTTGTTTCATAAAAAAACTGTTGAAAGTCATATTTCCTAACAACTTTAGAAAGTAATTCTTCCTCCCAGGTTCACAAATAAACCATTTGGACCAAACCAACCTTCCCTTGAATTATGTTAAATTTTTTAGTATTTTCAAAAAATTTTCGAGCCATCTTTAACTTGTTTGAAAATTCTCGATTTCCAATTAGTTTAATAAACTCTCTGGTCATTTCTTACAGAAGTAAGCATCTTTTAAAAATTTTTGGTTCCTGATCTGTTTGAACCATTTAAAAAAAGATTGAAAAAGAGCCTGTTTCGTATTTTCTTTATTCCCGCCATTTTGAGAAATTGCTGCCAGCTAATGACCTCCACGGGATTTTTTCAGTTGAATAATTCCATTTATAATAAGTAGTTGATGCTAAAAACATATTTTCAAGCTCACTTAGACTGAGCTTCACGTTTTAAAAGTCTTGGATCATTTTTTCTCGAAAAGTGTCAGCTTGCGTCTTGTAGATTTATGTGGTTCCATCTTAATATGGGTTTAATATATTATATGTCTTTTTAACTTAACAGACAAAATTTTCAAATAAACATTCATTTAGGGTTTCAAAAAGTGACGTTATATGGAGGTATCTTCGTAATAATACAATAGATTATTTAATCACCAAAAAGTGATGGTATTTGGAGGTGACGCTCCAGTAAGGTTCGACTGTATTAAAGAATTTTTGGTATTTTCTGTTTTTAGAATGATAGACAGTTAAAAAGACCATCTATAGTTATTAAAAATAGAATTTGGCATATTTTATTCATCGACTGGCTATTCTATCATAAGGTTTCAACTACTTTTTTCATTGAATTATGTCTGAAATTAGGTAAATTTAGGCATACGTGACTGATATCATTATATTCTACAATTATATTAAATATACATAGATTCATCTTAAATGAGACATGCATACATGGTTAAAATATGAAGGGCTCAAAATGCCATCTATAAAACCAAAAAACTATTTTATGTTAAACATTGAAAAATGGAACAGAAGGTTATCAGATCCGAACAAACTGTAAGATACATTAAAATAGAATTAAAAATATCACAAAACATGAAGATCCAAACCTCGATTCTATTTCAATGTTCACAAATACTATACGATTGTTTAAATTTGATGAATCTCAAGATAGTTTATAAACTAATCAGAAAGAAACTAAAGATAACCACGAAATAGCCATTTCATACCACAGAATTAGTCCATAGGGTGAAAATATGACACCTCGAAGAATACCTTTGGCTTATTAATTTCATAAACTAAAAAACTATGAATAAAAAATTTGAACTCTCAAATAGTAAGTTCTACTCCCGGATAAAACAATGCATTTTTTATTTTGAGCATTTAGCTCTATTATAGGTACCATGAAGTTATTATCTTACAGGCCTTCTTTATTATATTATCTGGACCATAATATGCTTACTTATTTCGAATAAACTAAGAATAGTAAAACAATATGACAGGTACCGATATTGTCTCTCGTAAAAGTTCAGCTTTGACATTCATAGATTAGAAAATGACTGAAAAATCTCATCACAGACGTCTTCAAGATTCACTTATTATTTAATAATACGTAAAAAATACTTTAATATGATAAAAATTATTTTACTATGAGAGAATATTCACATAACGACATCGCTCTCTGTTGCTAAATTAAAAACTGTAAAAAAGGAAAAATGTGTTAAACGGGTATTAAAACCATTAAAAAGTGAATGAATCATTTTTGATGAATAAATAATTTCAAAGAATCTATTGATTTAACATATTGAGATCTTACATTTCACACTAGCATGTGCCTGTAAAATAGATCGTAAAAAACAAATGTAAACGTTTAAGGTAAACAAATCTTTCAAACTGATGATCTACCAGTTTTTAAATGCTTTTATGTATGAGGACAAAAAAGCAAAAATGAGAGGAAAGAAAGTATCATGAATAAAATGTGTAAACAATGTGTATATTTTCAAGCATAATAAATAATTGAGGAAAAACATATGAATCAACCAAATATTTAAAAACTTTAGCGAATATGAATCACTGATAAAATTTCCAATGTAAATCTTTCCTCACGATAAAATTTTATCTTTAAATGTTTTACAAGCCATTTAAAAGGCTGTTAGAATTTTTACAAAGAAGACATTAAAATAGGAAAATATGAAATTATATATTGACAAAAATTTGTTTGGTTGATCGTTTTTCTTCCAATTTTAGATTTTTTGAATTATTAGGTCTCTCTGTCAACTTTATAATTTTTCAAATCAACTTAACAATTTTATAAATCCATTAAATTCTTGAAAAAGTTTCAATGATATTTTAACTTCAAAAATCACAATTTAAATCAACTTCATGTGTTTGCAAGTGTGCAAGCGACACTTAATCTATCAAACAAAGCTCAATAAAAATTCTTAATTTCAATAAATATCATGACTTTTAAATTACTTTTCAAAATCTTGTCATGTAGTGTGAAAAAACATAAAAAACTCTTGTCGTTGATATCGAAATTAATTGGTCAACTACGAACATAAAAACATGAACATCATAAGCATAATCGTTTACTCTTGACGATCAATAATCCAAGAGCTCAGTGTAAAATTGAAGATATCACAGTATTAATGTCAGACGAAATTTATAAAGAAACAAGAAATGAATTTACCCGAAACGCAGTTTAAGAAAACCTAGTGTCGTGTAGAGCACGGCTAAGCACTATAGGATCAAAGAACAACAATATTTGAAACGAAGAAAGGCTTAGAAAACTGAAAATTCCCTAGAAGTTAATTTGGTGTGTAGCCTTGATGTTTTGTTAGAACTACCAGACTATCAACAGTTTCATTCAAAAATATTGAAAAACTGGAGATATATTTCAATCAGAGATTGGTGGAGATATGCGCTCTTAATTAACTATTGAGGAATAAGAGAATTTACTCGCGCGTGTTGATCAAAAATTTTATGCTACTTTGGAAGAACTATCAAAAAGACAAATAACAAATATTCGGGTTAAATTATCCTTTTGTATAGTTGACAGATCGTTGTTTCAATTTTACTGTACTATTAATAAATAACCTAGTTGTCTTAGAGTAAGAATATTGGCAGACTAATAGAGGCTAAATAAGCACATGCTTCGATTTACCATGTCAGGGAAACTAAAAAAGATGATCCAAACTTCGTTTCTACGGATAAAGTAGGGTTCGACGAGGTTAGTAGACCCAACCGGTGCAAAAGTCAAAGCAGGAAAGTAGTTTTTATAACTGTTTCCACCTTTAGAAGTCGAAATATTCCAATAGTTTTGGCGATTACTGATATGGGATGCTACGAAGAGAAATTTAAGAGAGATATGTCAACGAAAAGATTTCAAAGAATCTCTCTAAAACATGAAAGCCGTTTATGTCACAAATAGAATTCTTTCTTAGACTTTTATCATGGACACAACGCGAGTTCATCACTATTGAGGACTGGTAGAGGGCTCAAAAATAGCTCAATAAAATTTGTGTATCTCCCCGCCAATTACCTATTTTTGAATCCGATAAAAAATTTTTATTTTGGAAAAATATGGATGTTCGTGCTGATGCAGATAACCAAACTCAATTATGGGAACAAATATTTTGAAATTGTGGAACATTTATTTCTGAAATTTGCGGTTCCTTTTATCATAAAATTTTAAGCTATTGAGTGAAATGCAGGATTAGTGAATCGGTAAACTAATAAATTTTCTGAATTTTATTTTTTCTACATTTTATTTTAATTTGAAAGCAAAAATTATGAAGTTGATATAAAAACCCAAAACTTAGGATTGATAAAAAAAATACCTAAAAAAATTATTTGCGCTTTAAACTGTCAGAAATCTATCACACTCTAAATTCCATGAAACCATAAAAAACGATGTCAAGCGAATCCACGATGGAACACTAAAATGTTTGGAAAAACAGAATAATGAAAACAAACGAGGCATAAAATCACAAGAAACGTTAAACCGAGGAAACATTGGTCGATAAACCCTTGATATTGAATAAAAAAATAATAACTTGAAGTTTTCTTTACGATTGATAAAATACATTAAATAAATTACAACGCCCAAGATATGGAAATTTTGAAGAGTTAAGCCAAAAGAAAAAGTCTAATTTTTCAATGAAATTAAAAGAATCATCGAGATGGGATAGTTAATGCAAAAAAACAAAACTCTCTGCCACACGTCAATCATATTATCGGAACACCTATCCCACGAGATTAATAGCGCAATTTTCTAAAAATGATCAAAAAGAATTTAAAATTGACTATCAAGTAAATTTCATCGAAATAGTGAATTATGTTTGTTTTGTAAATAAGATATGAAAAATAATTATTCTCAACAGATAAAGAGATTACAGATTAAGGCTATGTTAGATTTACCTGAGAAACCTTTCTGTGAATAAACGAACGATATACGGTTTTATGATATCTCCTAGTATATACTATCAGGGTTAAATAAAATTTTAACGGATTATTACTTTAATTATCATTAACTTATATCCCATGTTTGTCCTTATAATTTACCTAATTCACTAAAAACTCATTAACGAATAAACACGGAGTTATTTAGACAAAAATCATTAATTTTTGGATAATCTGTAAAATTTTATCTTGCCTTTTAACTGCGTAGAGAATTTACTCATCTAATTATATTTTTTAGGATTATTAACCATTTCAGCAAATCTATCTTAAAATGCATTCTATACGATTTTAGGTTATACTTTATTTAATTGCCGAAAAAATGTTAAATAAATAAGAAAAAATATTTCTTTTTTTAAATGAAGTCATATATTATAGTGGAGGACTTTGTTTAAGTTTAAAGTCATTTTGAAATTTCGGTCTCACAAAACAATTTTTATACATTTATTACCATTTATATAAAAATGATTTTATTGCCGTATTCCGCATAAATGCGGATATTTTGCGGCTGCTCAATGTATACTCGAACGTTTACAATTATTCTGATTTCTTGCCTCTAGATTTTGATTCACTCCCCTGATCCTGATTATGAGGTTAACCTTATTTTTAATTTATATATCTACTAAAATATTTTTCAATGGATTATAGATTTTTTAATTTGTACAAAATCCTCTTTTGAGGGAGAGAACGTGTAAAGTTTCAATCTCTCTGGTCAATATTAGAAAATAAATAAGGAAATACATTTCAAAATATTTTCACTTTATGGATTCTAACAAATTAATTTCAATTTAAGTTTTGATTTTTGCAGACTTTAATATATCATTGTGATCATAGCGAGAATTTTAGTTCATTTTATTTTTATTTGTTTTAAGAAGTTGAACTGAAAATCCTTTCTAAATTCTACTATTTATTCTTGCGAATTTTCTTGATTACTGATAAATATAATTCAACGTTATTTATTTTTCCATGTGGATTTTATTTTAAAATTTTTAAAGACATCGTTGCGAGTTGACTTTTTACATCAGCAATATAAGTTAAGAATTCTAATAATTTTCCAATCCAGTTATGGTCTTAATTTTTAATGAGTTAGTATGACGATAAAATTTTTGGTTAATATGTTTTAAGAATATATCGATTTTAAATTAATAATTGAATGGGATTTCTTTTTCATCGATGTTATAAATATATTTTCAACGAGACTTTTGTGTTTTATTTATTATCTTTTATATCATCAATTATTAAGATTTACTCAATATATTTAACCAATTTTTATATTTTTAATTGAAAAAAATTCTGGGTCGTTTTACAAGCTTTAATGGTGATTTTTATTTAATACATCTTAGCTTGAATTTTCCTTCTGTCTACCTTCGAAATTCATAAATTTTCAATGTGTCTATTTTTGTTGGATAAACACATTTCTAACCATTTCCAATATTTATTGGTTTTATTCTTGTTTTTTCTCTAATCATCAGGTGTAATTACTTGTTAAAATTTACTTTTAACAATTTTAAGATTTAGTATTTTCGTTTTGAGGTTGGATTAGTTATATTTTCTCTTTTTAACGCATATAATTTAAAGTTTTTCACTTTCTTAAAAAACATTTTTCCTGGCTAATTTCCCAAAAATTATCAAATATATGATTATTTTAACTTTATTGTTTACAAGACGAGTCTATAACAGTTTTCCGTATGCTGTAAAAAGTCAACTAACTATTTTCATCAAATTTTCCAAGGTTTAATCAATCACAATATACATATCTAAATAAAATTTTGCGTTTCAAATATAATTTAACATTGATATTGTAAACATGAAGGAAAAACTTTTATAAGTTTCTTATTTTTATGATCTACATTTTCATAAATTTTTAGTTGCTTTCGAAAGATGAGGTGTGTTACTTTTTCATGTAAAGATTGGGAAGCTTCAAAACGATGATCTAGAGAAGGTATGGTTTCCTTATGATCTCTAATCATGGAATTTTTTTTATTTCGTTATTTTAATTGGTTATTTCATTTATTTTAATAAACTGAATCTAACAGATTTGTTTTTAATGACGAATCATACTCTCCATAGTGTGAAGATAATCATTTTAAGTTTTATTTCATTTTCCATGTTTTTAAATTCTTTATATTAACTTATTTAAACAGTTAAAATTAATTTTTCCTGTTTTTAATATTTGAGTTCTTTTCCAAACTAATTTTCAGAAATTTCATATCATTAAAAATATTCTTCGTAGGGTATTTTGCCAACTTTTATTTAGCAACACCATTCCATGAACAATATCTTGAGAGTAAACGTCCTTATTTTCGTTGTTTATGATTGATGTTTACAAATTTTGTTAAATCAAAATTTTTGAAATTTTTATTCTCTTTAATTTGAAAAATATTCTAAATTTGAAAAAATATACATTTTAGTTTTTTGATAAATTTTTATGGTTCTAGAAGTTTTTTCATTCGATTTGAATTCATTAACACATGTTTTATGATTGATTCTTAATTTTTTTCTGTTAATTAATATTTATGATGAAATAATATTCCCCTAATATTTGGCAATTGACCGAATAGAACAAAGGATGAAGGTTGAAATATTTTTTAACATGAGAACCCTCAAGTAATTTTACTTGTTTATGGTTGAATACACCATTGATTACATCTTTGTCAAATATTTGTTTTCTTTATGAAATAAAATTAGCTTTATTTACTCCCTCAAATTAAGATTAATTATGATAAAATAGTTTATAACTCTTATAATTTTAATTGTACTATATCTTTGTAATGATCAATATTTCGCTTGTATAAATTGCATGATCTTACTGCCAAATATTTGTTGAGTTTTATTTATACATTTATTTAAAATTGGTATTTTCTCGCTTGAAAATTAGGACGTACCTTTAACAATTCTTTCAGGGGTTTTTACAAAAAATTATTTTATTTGGAAAAATTTTTACAAATTAAATCATGAATCATTTAAAATTCCTTTTTTAAAATTATTTTCGTTTGAGAATTTATTACATAATATTGCAATAATTGAATTAAAATTATTTTTAGCATCGAAATTAACATTTAGTAAAAACTATTTATTTTAATTTGATAGTTAAACTTAAAAAAATCATATAAACAAAGGTGCGCGAAGATTATTTAAATCAGCAAAAGGAGGTTTTGAATTTAAACTACTTCTAGTTTGAAGAGGAAATTACAAGACTAAAAACCGTATGATTTTTATATTTTGTAAAGTCACAAAGCGTAAAATATTTTGGAAATTTACCCTTAAATAATTAAAATTATCTCATAATTTTGAATGATCAATTATTTATTCATATAAATTATTTATATTAAAGAGAGTGAATATGTCATATCTAATGTTATTCATAAGCTTACTTTTAAAATTTTATAATTTCAACGAAAAATAACTTAAGTATTTTATTACATTTTTTAGTTTGACATTTTTCACTCGTAAAATCTGAATTATTTTATTTTATCATTTAAATGCAAAAACAACGAATAATAAACTAGTGTTTAAAAGACCTTTATGAAGAATGCCAGGTGATTTTGGCTTCAACTTTACCGCTTTATTCCCAAGATCTTTAATAATACATATAATATCATACATACCACCATTCATTTTTTCTTCATCGCGAAAGGTTCATTTGACCCATAACTGTGAAAATAATCCTTTATATTCGAAAAACATATTTTTGCTCCAGAATATTTGAGCTTTAGGAAATTAAAAATATAAAAAATTTCATTCATATAATTTGATTTAATTTAACATCAATAAATTCTCGACTTTATTAATACTTTTTATTATTTATATCAATTAGGCGCGTGGAATTAATGCTGAGAATGAATATCAAAAAATTTTACAGGCAACGTTATTTCTTCATTCTTACTACTTAGACAAAAGAAGATTGACAATTAAAATAGATCATTTTATTTTCAGCTTTAGATTTAAGATCTTCTAAAATTTACATTAATTTTAATTTTTTTAATAATTTTTCGTACTATCTAAAAATTCTTTTTTTCTGCCTTGAAAATTACTTTCATTTTTATTGTAATATTCGTACTATCATGAATGAATTAAAGATTTAAACACGATTTACCTTTCTTTACCTGAGCCATTTTTTATTCTTAACTTTTATTTAATTGGTTCACATTAATAGATTTATCATTTCTTAATCTCTGATATTTTGGAAAAAATATTCACATAAATTTCAAAATTAAACAATGGAGTGATTTTGATTGTTTGGACAATTGTTTTGAAAAGGAAGATATAAATCTTTTGAATAATTCAAGATAAAACGCATCTACCATAAGACTCGATCAAAGATTAAAAAGTAGATATAAACTCAGTTTTAATTAAATTTATTTATCAATTTTATATTCACGCATTGATGTTATTCCTTATTGAGTGTAATTTTATTATTGTGTTGGAATTTTCCTGCCATAATAAATTTACTGAATTATAACAATTTCATAGATTACACATAAATAATACTTCCATTGATGGAGGTTAAATTATTGGAACTTTTTACCATTTAATTTTTATTTCTACTAAAATTTTCAAAAATGAATTTTACATTTGAATTTTTCAAATATATTATATTTTTACAGGGAAATTTTCTTTGATTATTTTATAAGTTGAAAAATTATTTTTTTTGTTTTCTATGAAAAGAACCCAGTGTTTATGTTGTCTTTAAAAGTGAATTTACAACAAAGATATGACATTTTTATTACAAATAAAAAAATAAATCGTATAAATCTTTTATTACCTTTGATAATCTGTTGTTTTACTAATAAACTGAATAAAGTTCGAAACTATATATCGCAAATGAGATATTATTCAAAAACAAAAATTTTGTGAAAAAAATGAAAAATAATCTAATTTTTTACAAGAAATCTTTGACTCATATCAGTGAACATTAAAATTTTATAAAATTTAAGGTAAATAATACCTGCAAAAGTATTACATCTTAATAAATGGGAATTTTTCTGAATTCAGTAGAATCTAGGCTTCTTTAATTTGCCTATTAATTTGGATATAAAAAATTCAACGATATTTATATCTGTTAATTTTTAAAAAATTTAATTGTTTCAGATACGTTTAATGTAAATATTAACTCAAAAATTGTATATTATAAATTAGTTGTGGTTTTAGTGTCTCACATAAACTTAAAAGGTCATAAAATACAAAGTATTTAAATCCTTGCAATTTAACATCCATGATGTAGTCAATGAAAATAACAAAATATCAATTTCGATTGCTTGAATTCACGACTTTCATAAACTTAATTTTTGTGAAATATTTACTGACACAAAACGTAAGAAAAATATTTTTTTATTTCACCAGAAAGAATATTTTACAAATTAATCTTAGCAATACATATACTATTTAGTGGTAATGAAGAAAATTTCATTAACGTTACTTTTTGCCACTGTATTTGTCTCCAGAGAATTTGTTTATTTTTTGAATCAATGTATCCCCCATTGTCACACTATTGTTTCAGAAATCTCGTGATAACACTTTTCAGATAATTTTGCAAGTTGAAAGTTTTTGGTTTTTTGAACTTAGAATTAAAATATGTTGATATTTTTATTAAACAAATTAAAATCTGTTATGTCGAAACTATTTTTTATTTGAAGTGAATTTCTTGATCCGTATGAGAATAAGTAATCCATATTATTTCAAGAAAAATACAAATGAACTGGCTTTAAGGTTAAACTGTCTGCATCACAAAGATTCGAAGGTTTTTTTACTTTATATTGCTGAAAATTAACTAAATCATAAAAAGAAACATTTAATTCAAAGTTAAACCGTTTTAATTTCTTTAAGTTGAAAAACTGAATCTTATATTGATACAAGTGAGGATAATTTTTGTAACGCTAATATTTTAAACCTTATGGTATTATTGTAATTTATTTATGAATGTTTTTTGATTTCAAAAATATTCATATTTTCTTTCGAATAAAACCATATTACATTCGAAAGTGTAAAAAATTAATTCAAAAATGCTTTTTTTTAATATGAAGCCATTTCGAAAATGCGTAATATCAATCAATGTTAATGGCAGAAATTTTTACTTTCGATACATTAAAAATTTTTTGATAAATAATAAACACAAAAGGCTTGTAATGGATCTAATTTCAAAAGGAATTTCAAGCGATCCTTTATCTAAGTTGTGGATTGACGAATACGCGTGAAAAAAAAAAATCTTGCAGAAAGATTTTGAATCGACAGACACAAAAAAATTATTTTTGGCCATTCGAATACTATTTAGCGCATAAATGTTAGTTCGATACATATTAGGTTCCAACTAAATGTAAATATTGATACATTGTCACCACATTGAAAGAAAATAGAGGATATTATGCACAGCTACAATGATAAAAAAGTTAAACTTTTTCAATTTAATCATTTAAAACGATGAGAAATATCTCGTAACATGAATTATTTACATTGCTATTCCAATTTCATTCGAAAATCATGTCAATTTAATCAAAAATTGGAATTTAGTTAGTTGCTCCCAGTGAAACTCGAGCAAGACTATTCCCATAATCTGACAAGACTTTCATGCATAACTTGAAGCTCGATATCACATAGTTACCTAGCGTTTACATTTCCTTGAGTTTCTGAAGCTTGCATGCATAAACTAAGCCCTTACATCATGGTTTTATCTGGAAAATTCTTGTTTCATATTTTTAAATTCAAAAGATTATTATTTTTGATAAGTAATTTCTCTTTCTTTTCTATGAACATTTAATATCTATCACTCAAATATCAACGAGTTTTATGATTAATAAACAAACTTTTCACCCTCTAATGTGGATTTTATATCCTGAGTGAACCAAACAAAAGTAGACATATCTCATCGGCATAAATCTTTGTCTCGCATTTATTGAATCGGTTTTTAAACCATTTCTGACATGTTTTGTGGTTAATTATTTTTAGCATCAGTAATTTACCAATATATTATGTTCAATAAAACATAAGTTTCTTCCCCATATTTAAAATCTTAAAAAATATTAACTTTTAACATCGAAGGAAACTAAAATTTTATTTTTCCTGTACCAATATAAAATTAGTCTAAGTTAAAATTATTTTTACCTTTCTCAGCTCCCGAATATTCATTGATGAAAAAAGATTTCCTTAATTCCTCTTAAGACCATATGTTTAACAATTGAACAAAAATAAGAATGATAATTAATTATGAGATCTTATGGCTAGAAATAAACTTATTTCCAAATAAAATTAATATTTTGGGAGAGAATATTTAAAATTTTCTCAAATCGAAAAAATATGTTTTTGAAAATTCATCTAATTTGTAAACGCATATTAACTATTAAATTTTGAAAACCACAAATTTAAAAAATATTCAAAAAATTTTTAAGAATATTACATGATATTTATTTAAATTGTAAAGAAGAATAATTTGAACTCAGATGAGAAAGGACTAAACTTGAAAAACAGAATAAATATTTATTTCCCATGATATTTGACTCGTATGAAGTTTTACTTCATCTTGAAATCTTTAAAGTTTTTTCTGGACGAAATTGAGTTTTTATCTTAAAAGCTGCATCCATCGTGCCAGTTAAGTTTACGATTGAAACAAAAATAAACCTTGGCTTATTTTCTGATTGTTGAGAGGAAATTGTGTAAATCGATTTCTTAGAATTTATTTAAACTTACTAATAAAACACTTATATGTGTGCATAGGGATAAAAATTTGAACGATTTAAAAGTTTAATTACAAGTCAGGAAATTGTCAAGCCCTTCAAATACTTCACTGTAGTTTTGAATCTATATAATTTTAAGCTCATAAATTACTTCTATCTTGGAACGAGTAATTAGTAAATATCACCAGAGTTTAAATAATGTAGTTTTATTTATCTATTCACTTAAATGTTGAATAAACTGACAAATATCAGGTGATCTTTTAATCAAGAAAGTTTAATATCATGGCATTTAAAGAGAATTCAAAGAACTTTGCATTAAAACCCAACTGTCTTTTACGAGGATATTTTTATCAGATTAAGAATTTATGAAATCATAACCGGTGCGTTAATATAATCGAACATAACATAATATATGTGAGGTTCACTGTTATTTTAATGAGATCAAAATGATTTTCAGACATGAAAATAAGTTGAAATAAAATAAAGTAAAACTATAAGTATTTTAATATTCTAAAATATCACCATCTTTAACAAAGTTGAGCCTTCTTACATTTTCATTTCTTCGCCCTCGATTCTTATAAGTTAAGATAAAGATTATTATAAAAATTTACAGTTGAGAATTCAAAGAATCGGGTGAAATCGTACTCGCTTTATTGCTCAATCTTAAGTGGGAGTTAAAAATAAGTTGAAATACCGTTTTGGAATCACAGGCTAAACAAAAAATTCTCAAAGTTTTTCCTCTATTTTTTGAGAAAATTTCAAAAAAATGTCCTTAGTTTCTTAAGAATTTAAAAAATGTATGAGGCAAAATCTTTTCGTGAAAGAAAATTTGTTCACGATGTCAAAAACTTATTTTTTGCAATTATAAAAACCAATGATTTCTAAAATCTAAAATTAGATGTGGCCACGATATTAGAAGATAACTATGATGCAAATTAAAAAACAATCATTTGTAGTTGTATCAGTATCATTTTTAATGTCATCGTGTATGAGAGATTTTTCATGATTTTAATTTTATTTTACAGAATGAAAAAATTATCAAAAATTTCTTCATTATGGTATTGAATGTTTCAAAACTCTTAAAATAATTTCAAAGGTTGAAAAATCAAATAAATCATGAGGTAATTATAATATAACAATTAATAAAAATATATCTATTAATTTGGGACAGTGATATTGAAATATAAGGTTACAAATGTAGTTAATTCGATTATAAACTTCATAATCTATATTTCAAACAACTTAGGAAATTTATTTTTTAATTTTTTCACTTTATTTATATTTCATAAACAAAACTACAAAAATAAAATCTTGTATGAACTGATTTAAACTCCAAGGGTAAGATCAAAATTGTGGTTCCTAAAAAAATTCACATAAATATTACTATGATGATAATTTTTGTTACTCTTAACTATAAGAAGGTCATTGACTTACTTTTAATAAAATTCATTTTATTATAATTAGATCATTTATACTGTTACATTTAGTTATGAAAACATTAAAATATGCTAATTCTTGAAATTTTTCCAAGAATTGAAAAAATTCATATAAATAAGAAAAATAATTTGTATTCTAAATATTTTTTTTCATTTATTTTGAATTCATTTGTTTGCTTGTTTGATAAAAATTATAATACAATTTTGAAAATGTTTCACGTCAGCATCTATATGTGGGGGCGCCTTATTAAAGTTTAACTATTTGAGATTCATTTTTTGTGTATCTTGTTTATTGTTATTCATATTTATGTCAATGAGGTTTTTGTTTTCACAATTACAACGTTTTCTTGAGCATCGATAAGAATTATTCCCATTAAGTATTGATAGGTGAAGGCTTCCCATCCCCTCTATTTATCAATATTTGATTGATAATGGATCTTAAACGTTGTTTTTATGATTGTTAATTTCACATCTAAAAATATGCACAAATTACTTTACATATACATATAAAATGGTAGTTTTAATCAATTTATCGTGTTTTCAAAGTATATATTTTACAAAATGGTTTATGTATTCATACTTATTTGACCTCTCTGATAAATAGAGAATCGCGTGAACGTTAAAATTATGTTATTATACTTTTTTTCTTCAAGTTCTTGGATGTTAAAGATAAACATGTTCACAAATTAATTAAGTTATTGCTTTGTATTTTTAACTCCAATTTAAAGTGTGTCACGTTGCAGAAACTGGAGAAATACGGGTTTTCTAATAAATAAATATCTTCGGTAATTTTAACGCATTTTTTAACTTAATCGATTTTATATAATGTGCTGTAAATTATTTATGTTTGGATGAAAAATATGTATTTATTTCGACAAGTGAAATTATCTTAAATTCGAAAGTGTTTTTTGTCTTTATTAAAAATATTATTTCAATTTAACTGAATTTATTGCGTGATTGCTTTTGTTAAAAGATCATTTATATTTAATATTTGGCAAAAATTATTAAGTGCTTTTTAGTGTTTCAACAGAGCACTCATTTTTGCGGAGTTGTGTATCATCGGACATATCTTTATTTACTAATTGATCGTTATTTTTAAATATTATTAACACGTCTCAGTGATAAATCGAATAAATTCTTCAAACATAGGATTGTTATATTTAAAATGTGCAATAATTTCTTTTTGAAAACAGCATCCTTTTAACAAATTTATTTGAAAAATTTTTTGTTAATATTTAAAAAATTATATTTTTTAAGTCAAAAGACACGTCAATTTTCAATATTTGGTCATAATATCTTCACGATAAATGTGTATCTTTACAAAAAAAGGTCGAATATAACTTTTTATCGTTTTTATCAGTTGAATTTTTTTAAAAATCAAGTGGATAATTTTGAACAACAAATATCATCATTAGCTATTTTCTGTTCAACCATAATATCTATTTCAATATACTACGATAGTATCCATCTGAATATTCATTGAAAGACGATTCAATTGAATTTTGAGAAATAATGAGGATAATTTTTTTATTTTATCGCTAAAAAGAGAGTTTTCTTAAATTTAATAAAACAACTTACAAAGCTTATTTTATTTTTACTGCCTTTTACTCATATTAAGATAAAATCACAACTACCTGGGTATAAAAATGTATAAATGATAACTCTGAAAATATTGAGAACATTGAAATAGAAGATTCTTCACCTCAAAAATATATTTTCACTCACATATAGATTTTATACATTTTTAACATTTAAAACCGAATACTATATATCTTATATTAACATAAAATTTTTTACATTATTTAAAATGTATGCCATCTATTTTACACAGATATTTTTTTTAATTTACCTTACAACGATTCATTAAAAGAATATTTTTTGCTTCAAATAAAAGTATTTATGCAGACTTCGATCAAATGAAGAACAACATTGAGGATTTTTTAGTTTTTGTTCAACAAAGTATATTCGTTTGAGCTCAATTAAACGATTATTATTCTTTCAAAAAATAATGAGGGAGTTATAAAATGAGTAAATAAGTTCTCCAATCAATTCATTTTTTAATGTCCAACATTTTTTGTGTTAAATATTAAATTATAACTTAACTATCATTTTAAGAGCAGTATTTTGTTTTATAAGAATATATTTTAAGATATTTCTAATTTTTAAATTCAAATGAAAATTTTTAAAAATTAGGTTAATTTTAAAACTTCTAAATCCATTTTTTAATTTCCTATTATCTAACTTAATATATCTTTTAGTTCTCAAAAGTAAAAATTTTGAATAACATTACATAATTTGCTCGGTTTATCTTTTCGAAAAAACACGTTTTTTTAAATAGAATTGAGCCGAGTTTTATATTTCAAGATTTAACATGGCTGTACTTTTAATTTATTTTAGTTTTGAAAATTCTTGTCTTATTTTTATAAATTGTTCATGATTTACAGATTTTTAGTTACTTTTCTTGGGAGAAGTAAAATTTTCTTCTAAATCGATTCTTCGATTTCATTTTAAGCATTAGTAACTTTTATTGTTCTTCAGAAATAAAAAACATGATTAAAGTGGGAAAAACTATGTTTATAAATTTTCTTAAAAAATCAACGTATTTTTGAAAATTTTAATTTCCTGGTTTTGTCTCAACAATTTAAATGTTTTTTCCACATATTAGCTTGAAATTAATATTACTGAGGACTCCACTTTGAATTTTTATAACTCAGAATTTAATGAAAATTTTCGAATATTTTTTTTTACAATTTTGTCTTTAAAATTTATTTTATTCATTCATATAATCTTGTATTTTCAGCATGTTTTTTGTTAATTTATAAAGGGTTGGAGCTTATAACCTTTGTTGAACAAGGATAAGGTTAACCTATCAGGACTTCATGTTAAAAATGTTTAAGTATATATATTTCCTTTCGAAAAGCTATTTTGAAGCTCTCTACCCTGTTTCTCCGCCCTTTCTAACTGAGAATAATATAAATGGTATCGTGTTGCTTTCGCTCACTAAAATCTTCACTCTCTCCTCGACCCATAATTGCAACCTTACCTCTGCAGAATCGGTTAGATTTGCTTATGAGCCTATTAGGAATGTGGCTGATCATTGTAGAATATCTAAGGATTGAAGTGATTTTGAAGAAAATGAAGAATAAAGGTTGATCATCAAAACAAAATTCTGTATGTTTTCTAATTTGTCAACTAATTGCGTATTGTGTCTTTGAATCTTTTTAAAAAGTGTCAATTTGAAATAAACTATTATGAATTAACTTTTAAGATTTTAAAAAGAAAAAATTTGACACAAATAATTTTTATGTCAAATATTTTGTAATTGTAATTTTTTTATCTTTAAAATTGAGTGTCGTTTTGGCCTTTGAACATTTCTAAAGATTTTTATCATGAAAAAAAGTCCATAAAAGCATATGTAAGAACACAAATACCACGTTATCTGCTTCTAAATTTTATATTTTCAAAGCAGTGACAGATTTTTAGCTTGATAATTATTGAATTATTTGAAAATATAAAATTAAGTTTTTATAATGGAAATTGTTTGTCTTATTCGAAGAATATGATTGTGTTAAAGTTTTAGACATTAATAAAATACAACTTTTGTTATGTACAAATTTTTATTCAAGATAAACCACGAAATTTTTTTTTATTCCTCGGGAAAATGAGCTGGTTCGGTTTAAAATGTTGACGAGGGATATACCATGTATCCACATCTGTTTATGATGGTTGCGAGAACTTCCTGAATCTGGCCTGGCATCCCAGCATAAATTGAGTTGGTTTCTCTATTAATAATTCACAGTTGTAAAATTACTTGAATAAAATAATCAAGTTATTGTATATAATTTATATTATTATTTACCCGCCCACCCTAATACCTTTGGTGTCTCTTGGATATATCGGCAACACAATGTTATAAATATAAACAAAAAAATTGATTTGAATTCTTCCAGGCAAAAATATCTGAGTCATGGATAAGACGTTTAAAGCTGAAATATCAGCACAAATCCTTCAAAATTAATTTTAGTTTTTGGTTTATATAACGTATATTTTAAATATACAAGGTGAGAAAAACTTATCCTAGCTAATTCAGAAGGAATTTTAATGTCTTTATGTAGGTCGGTGCTGCTCTGATTTATGAGATTTTATCTTTCAACGCCTCGCCATGTTAGGGACCCTTATCCAGACAATTCTTAATTGAATAATGTATTTTAAATTTGAGCTTTTTTTATTTTTTAGAATGAATTTCTTTTCTTTTTCAAATTTTCTATTTATTTTTGTGTGGTTTTTCTGTTTAAAATACCTATTTTAAAAATATTTTTCTTTTCATTCTATGATATTGAAAAGATGTACAAATTATATTTATCAGTGTACATATCATTAATTTACAGTTTATTGTTGCCACTTATCAACTTATTAAATATCTCTTCAATAATTGGAATTTAAGACAAAAATTTTAACTAAAGAATATTATTATTACCTTAAAAAACGCTCTAATCGTTAAATTGTTTGAACTTTGAACGAAAAATTTTCGAATGATGGGTTGTACATAAGATAAAAATTGCTTTAAAATTAAATTTTTTCATAATTTTTACAAGTATATTTATGATGTTTTTTCGCAATCACTATTTTTACATTTTTTGAAAAGCTACACAATTATCTATGTGAATTACTTTGACGCAGAAAATATTTTTACAACTAATTTTACACGATTAAACGTAGAATTATATGTTTAAGATTTTGCTGTTTTTTAAAAATCATGACATAAAAAACTCATATTCATTTTATTTTTAAAGAATTGGTAAATTTGAAGATTTCAGTCGATAAATTTTGTTAGTAATATTAAAAAATCTGGAAACATGAAAATATTCAATTAGTTTAGCATTTTTAATCTTATAAATTTAAGTTTAAAATAAACTGTAAATAATAAAGTCAGATCACAAAGAAAATTTGAATTATGATCTGAAATATTTTGATTATTTGATTTTTTAGTGAGATATTATTGAATTTAAATTTGAAAAATTATCTTTAGTTCTATAGACTCTAATATACATTCAATAATCATAACTTTTGAATCTTATTGAAGATGATAAGTTAAAAAACAGTTTTAAATAATAAATTTGTATTTTTTTATATGCTGCAAAATATATCGAGAGTTTATAAAATTAGCAGTTTGTTTTATAGTTTTTCTCATCTATTACATCAGATTTTTTTGAATTTTAATGTTTCACGAAAAATTTTTAACATACATTTTATAACTTGTAAATGAAGTACTTTTAGGTCGCATTGAATGCTTAAGCATATATCTTTCTAGTTTGAATAAAGGTGTTAAATTTTCTATCACAATATCCTTCATAACATTTAGATTAATATGGACACAACCAGGGAGGCAGATTAAGCAACATAAGGCTATTATAAATTGAACAATTATTACCATATTATAATTTAAACAGCGTTAATTTATAAAGGTTTCTTTTTAAAGTTGAAATGTCAAAATTAAATCATGCTAATTTCAATATGAAATGAATTTTGTTTTAATAATTTATTGAATAAAAAATGCAGAAAGATATTCAAATTCTAATTGTCTTTAAAGAAAACTAATTGTACATATACGATGTTTAAAAAATATTTTCAGCTGAAGCATGTAAATTTTTAATTTTTTTCAGATATGATAAAAATTTTATTTTCAATTTTATTAATTTAAGACATCTTTGATGTCGTTCATGTTGTATCAAAAGATGCGCTAAGCGGCGGTCTCAACAAACTATATATATTACTATTCATATCGATATTTACGGCATATTGGAATGAAGATGGAATAATTTTAACATTAATGTAACCTCTACTACAATAAATACGTATTTTTGAAGAACTCACAATTCGAAAAATATAAAGAGTGATCATTAAATAAAAATCTATTAGAGTTGGCTATATACAGTTTAAGCAGTCAACGTATCACCAGACTTGAATCAATTGAAGCTCGATTAATAGGTTAAAAATATTGGTCAGACGTTCTTAAAGTTTTTTTGAAAATGACTGACGACAAAGAAGTGGACTAGCTATCCCATGAAAAGGTTAAGAATTATTTGTGCATGAAATTTGAAAAAATTAACTATTTTCCACAAAATATTTTAAACGAATGTATGTACGCACGAGGGCGAATTTTCAATTATTTTTTTTATCTCAGCAGCATTCTTTGACTTTTGAATGCAAATTTAACTCATCTCGGAGAAAGTAACTGAAAGACCAGTTCACAGTTAGTGTTATAGATGAAAAAATTTAACATTAAATCTTCTTCATTTTTTTCTGAAATACTTTAATATTTAATGAGATTTTAAAATTGGCCAACTCGAGGACGTCAATGCAAAATAAAATCTTTCAAAAATCAGAGGAGTAACCGTTCTGTATTTAGGACAGAACGCTCTCGAAACAAAAAAAGGTAAAATTGAATTGTGAATCCTAAAATGACATGAACCAGGGTATGAGACACCAGACATAGAAATATCAAATCTGGTCCAGAAATAAATAGAATATTTTAACGTGGGATGTTTGGAAATTGTTAAAAGTTTCTTTTGAAAACTAGAAACATGATCAAATAGAATGAAAAGGACATTAATGCTTTATCAGATAATATATTCAATACATCTAATCATGTTTTTTCTTTTAGACGTGTAAACTAAAATACTACAATCCAAATTAAACTACTATTATTGAAAAAAGTGAGATCGAAATGATCCCTGGTATAGGAAAAACGCCATATATATTGAGCTAAAATTTAGAAGCAGATTTACGAACCTCTGTGATATAAATCAGAGATTTGATTGATAAGTGTATGTTATGAAGCGAAATAAATGGAACTGAAGAAATAATATCGATACCTTACTAGCATATACCTAGAGACTTTCTTTGGCTGTATTAAAGTTTGAAAATGACCCAATCGTGTGTTTGAACTTTATGATAAAATCTGGAGTATATTTAAACGTTTATTCTCCGTTAAAGATTGATTAAACTGCACAGATAGATGAATTGCTTAACTATTAAAGAACAGGTTTCGTTCCTAACATGAAAGAAGTAAGCGTATTTTTGCCATGAATCAATGTGAATGATGTTATAGATTTACGAATTTGTAAACCGAAAAAATTGGAATGGGAGTCAGCTTCTGTCCGTTAAAATAAAAATTGAGGAAATTAGTGATTATAATATGAAATGTATAAGGATTGACCTTTAATTTTATTAATAGATTTAAAAAAGTGTAAATTAGAATCCGGGGGTTTCAAATTATGGATATATAAATATGCGATCCTCTTCTTTGTTTTAATGATATCCTCAAAAAGAGAAAGTAGACCAGGCTTTCATCCTTAATTTTTTTTAATGCACATCTACATATCGCATTCGATGAACCATAATCTAACCTTCTCAAGGTCTCAAAACACATTTTATTGTTTTTACAGATTCTTACAATTCAAAATCTCATCAGCAGTGTCGATTTTCTAATGTTTAACGGACAGAGATTTATAAGGAATTAATTTCACATTATGGAATACCAATGAGGTCATCATCTATGAAGGATACAAAGGAACGCTTAAGAAATTTTTATCTTGTTATGGGAAAATTTTAGAGATAAAATAAAACCACATACAGAATCAAATTTAACTCTTCGTTCACTAGATTTCTACTTGAGCGATTTTCTTGACAACAATAGAGTCTAACCACAAAATAAACTATAAGCTCTCCATTCTTACAATTTCGGCTACCTTGAGTATGTTTCAGCTTAGATGTTTATTCTGTAAGACAAACGATTTTTAAGATGATTCAAATCAGGCGTAGACAAAGAACAAGATTTTTTTTTAAAGATAAAAATAATGTAACTTCATCAGAAAACTTAATAAACATAAACGAAAAACTTCCTAATATTAAAAGCTATAGATGTGTCCAAAGTTGGAATTTGTGATAATGATATGTAAAATGATAGAGGAACATAAAAACTGAGTCTGTATTTCAAAAATTAAATCTCACCGCAGAAATAACCATTCAATAACTGATCTGGAACCGTCTGCGATAATTTATACATAATAAAAGTTCAAAGACCATATCGAGTGGCATTATTTTCCTCTGATTGCATCCCATAGAATAGTTAAGCGTATTAAGAAAAAGTTCAAATAATTTTCGACAATATTTCTTCATGGCATATATAATGAATGCGAGCTCATTCTACACAGCAACCGCTTTAATTAATAAAAAGGTCAAGATAAAACACCTCAAGACACGCTTTCAAGATTACCGAAAATCACTTCTCCGACTATGGCTTTCGAGAAGAACCACAAATTTATTTCACCTCTTTAAAAACTTAATGTAACTCGGAAAATACTCTCAAAAACCATAGTAATTCCTTACTATTGTGAATTGAACCTAGATTAAACTTAAGATCTAAACCAATAAAATATTTATAAATCTCAAGGTGTTTCATGAAATACATCAAAATTTAGTTGTCGAAAAATTTAAATTTAAATCAAAAGATCTGTTGAAGCTTGTAAAAAGATTAAATTACAATATTTTTAGATTCCTACATTAACTTTACATGGATGTAAGTGATGAATGAGAAATACAGATAATTTTTACTGGCCATTAATCAAAAAATAAATTTAAAAAATGGATCACACAGAATGATACATGTCAAAAAACTCCTCTTTATATTAAAAAACACTAAAATTTTAATTTGATTTAACTGATAAGATTGTTGGGCGGAATTAATTTTTAGAATTCAATTCTTTGTTATTTATGGGTGTGATATCGAGTAAACCTATGTGCAACTGAAAAAGCTAAATTTCACCAAGAATAATTATTCTCTTGATAAGAAAAGAGTAAAAGTATCGTTTCTGACAGTTGAAGTGCCATTTAAGTCAATGTAATTCAAAGAATTTTATGATGTTTTCGGTAGTAAACACAGTTCGATCAATGCCAAACCGTTACCACTCCCAATTGCTCTCCGAAGGAAACATAAAATAAAATAAATGTGAAATTTCCAACAAAACGATCAAAATTATAAAATATTTGAAAAGAACTCCACATTCGTCCACACATTGTGGACTATCAAAATTTCAAACACATTAACAAGTGTCATATGTTTCTAAGATTAACACTACTGTAAAAAGGCCCCTTTCATACTCGTAAAACCAATACTATGTTAAGTAGGATGATATAATATCAAAGACTGCTTTATATCATGCTGATTCCCCAAAGTTATTGTTTCCATAGTTGGGTTAGAAGAAGTCGAGGTATTAAGTTTTTTAAAGTATCACATAGTCGGGTAAAGAGTTTTAACACTTGGACTCGGGTACCGAAAGTAGAAAGCGTTGAAAGTTGGTACATATTTAGCAGAGATTTATCTAAGAATGTAAGATAGACGAATACTTCCTTCTTAAGATGTTCTGATAGCTTTTATTCATCCTTACACAACATAAAATATCAAACTGTGGGTCAAGCAAAACATTAAACAATTTTAATTCTTCATTTTCAATGTAAATACTTACTTATAACATTGTCTGAGAATAGCGAGCGTTACATATCTGTATTGGTTACAATGATGATAATGATTTCGTAGATTGACAAAAAATTTCTGAAATTTATATAAAGTAAAAACAGAAACATTTAGAGTGATTTTGCCTCTAATTTATTGGAAGATTTGGATTAATTTGTGTTATAATAACTTCTATAAGTCTTGATTAGTTTCCAGCAATTGAGAGTTTTTATGATCAAATCTCAACTTTGACGTAATCAGCATAGTTTTCAAGCACATTTACTTTTATTTCTGTCAGGATTTAATTTGTAAATATTTGAAAATACCAAACGTTTTCCATTGATTATTTGTACTTTTTTTCATGTTCCATGAACATGAATTTTTGATTTCATAATCGAACTCCTTCATTGCTCGAAAAAGAATCATATTTATGGAATAATTATAATCATTTTGTGTATTTGTCATGATATTAAGCACGCCCGAGTATTATGGGATAATTTAAAATCCAAAATTAAATGATTATGCTTTTTGAACATTTGGCGCTTGAAGATTATTTGTGGTTTTATTAATCAGGCATACTTTCTAATTTGAATTTCTCTGAACAATTATTGAGTTAAATAGTATTTCTTCAATATTTTTCCATTGACTGTTGAATTTAAGACTATCATTCAACTTTATATGTTTTAATTTTAACAGATACTATCATTGAAACGGGCATACCTATGGCTATAGGTATTTTACCAATGAAACCAATCATTGGTTATTAAGTGAAAGGATGAGTCAAAACAATCAGGCCTTCGTACTGATGAATTTTATGTCAATTTTCCACCATTTGGTAAATCTCGGATTACTGGTTCTGCCGTTCAGCCCTCTTTCCTAATCTAAATACCTGGCATATACAAGTGTGGAACTCTCACCCTTTCTTTGGTAAACTAGGTCAACCATACCTCTGGGGCATTCATTCTCTGCTAATCCTTCGCTTAAATCTAACCTTTTATCTTTTCATTTCTATTTTGCACGAAATTTCATCAAACAGATATAAATAGTGAAAACTTTCTCTAACTGGTTATAAAACTAATGTGGATTATTTTTCTGAAGCAAATCTTGTGGTTAACATTTAATCGATATCATTCTCAATGTAAAAACGTTAAATGGGCTTCTTGTAACAGAAACCTTTCTCAATTATTGAAGTAAATGTTGAAGATTTCGAGTCAAATAAAGCGTAAATTAGTACCGATCTCTAAATGGGCCTTTTAAGTAGAATTTCTGAACTAGTATCAACAAAATATAAAGTCAGCTAACTTTTTTGCGCTCTTTGAATGATAACTTGCATATTTCGCTCTTATATACTGATTAAAAATTTTGGGTGCTCTCCTAATATTTAATTTGGATTTTCTTTAATTTTCCAAAACGAGCACAATCATTTTTTTCCCTTTATCATATATGAGCTTGACATTCTCTATATCGTGATTCAGATTGTAAAAATATCTTTGAGCCATTACTGTTCTCCCTTCGTTAAGTGTCGCAGTTAATATTGAATTTGGTTTTATTCATTTCATTTAATTCAAATGCGTTAAGACCCATATACAACTAAATTTTATAAAGAGGTTCTTATTTTAAAATTGTATCACGATGGTATTAACTAAAGCTATTTTCTGAAAGATTTTGAATTAAATGATGAAAATGACTAAAAGCTGTATTTTTTGCGAATGTTCGCTTGAGAAAATTTAAATCTTAGTTTTTATCAAACAGAATAAAATCAAAAAATATGGTATAAAATCTGCTCTTAGTATTTTGAATTAGATTTAGGAATACTTTTCTAAATTCGAAGAAACGTAAATTAAGCATATTAGAGATATTACAAAGCTAATTTTTAAGGTAAATTTGAGTAAGAATATAATCAGTTAAATCAAAGTTATCAACTAATAATATTCAATACATTATTATCTTCGTTTTTGTGCCGTAACAAACTCATCGACTACAGATTTTGAAAATTTAGAATTATTTATTTTAAATATTTTGACGTATCAAATAGTTATAAATCTGACTTATGAATTAAAGATGATTCAGTTGATAACCCTTAATTGGTTTAAATATTGTTTCTCGAATAGAATCGACGACTTAACTCAATAAATGTTATTATTAATTTTTTAATCGAATTCAAAAATCTCGATGTGAAAAATTTTATTTTAAAAATTACATTATATTGGGGATAAACTATCATCTCTATAAGGTGGCCAGGTTGAATTTGTAAATTTAAGTCGAATTTACCGAAAAGTGGAGTTTTTTCACTGTCAAACATGACAAATTTTTTGTGACTTAGTAAATAAGCTTTTAACAATCATAATAAAACTTGATAAATATCAATAAGGTCAATGTTACGTTTACTCTTTATGTGTTTGAAGCAAAATAATCCCAACATTGTAAAAATTCTGAAAAAAATATTTTTGTGATATTTTTAATTTGTAACATTATTCAAATTTTGATCTATATTGAAAAACTAAATATAATTTTCGGCTTTATTATCGTGATTCGAATCCAATTCATAATATTTGAAAAAAATTATTTATATATATTACATTGATATAAATTTAACAAAAAACCAAATTTAGGCAAACTATCGTGTAAATTTATCAGAATTCTGGAGAGTGAGCATATAAATATTATTCTACCATACTATCCTCATGCAAAAACATTGTATGATCATTAAAATTCAGAATTTAGTTTTTAATTAAGATAAGCCGCTTTTCGCTGCATTAATATCACAATTTTGTTCTTAACAAGAGATATATCCGGTTTTTAATACAAGATAAATCAAGAAAAATTAATAAATGTTTTTTTTTAATATTTCTTGATTTCTATGATATAATAAGCTTTGACCTTAAAATAACTCTTAATCCTAAATCCGATTTTCCACAAACAAATATTCATTAAATTTGTAAAAACAATGATAGAGTTTTAGATACATGGGGTTTAATTTTTACGCATGTCATACAAAGTGAATTTATGAAACAACCGTCACCCTGAAAGTTTTACGTTTTAATCAATTCATATTTTAATTGATGCAATACATAAAGTAAACATAAATTTTCCAGAATAATCGTCTTAAGGGTACTATCATAAAAATAACCGAGAAAAATAGTTTATAAATCGAACGTTTTTGATTAACTTGAATAAAAAGCAGCCAAATCAAAAAATTTAATATTTTTAAATATCCCAAAATGGATGTCTTTCATTTTATAAATTCTATGGAAATTGAACAAAGAATAAACCTTGTTATTAAATATCGGAGTTAGCCCGCATTCTTACATTGACATAATCATGAAGTGTAAAATATTAGAAAATAAAAATCCTAAATCTAAATATTCATAAATAAAATAATTAGTATAATTTAAATTTTTATCTAGATATTAAAAAATGAATTTGATAAGTCGAATTAAGAAAGAAGAAAATCTATTTAAAATAATAAAAAATTATTAAATATGTGAAATATTATGAATAAAAGAAATTGTGTTCAGATTTCAAGATTCAAAATAAGATAATTTAGAAAAAAATTTTAGTAAGACTTAACCAAAACAGAATAAAGATTAAAAATTTCTTTAAATAACCCCAACCATCAAAGTCAAAATGTCTTGCAATTGGTATCAACAATGATACACCTGAACAAAAACAAAATCTAGAACGCTAAACACAAACAAGAAAGCTTAAACACGACTGTTATTGAGTATCCTTCGATCAATTAAATAGTGGTGCTTAAATGCATACAAAGAATCTACCATGCAAAATTTACTTAAATTAATAATTTACACGAAACTTTTATTTCTTATCAGATTTATAAAGTAAAACATTTTCAATAAGTTGAACAATCTTTAAGTAGAATATTATAAATTGACAATTTGATAAAACTCGTGTCATAAATTTTTGTAATCAAAACAATCACCAAATTCATGTATAAAAATTAAACATAAAATGTTAATTATATTCTAGAAAGCAGGACTGATCATCTCAAAATAAACCTACTAATATCAACATTAAAAATAACTTTAAAGGTATTCTGTGAACATGTAAACATTATTCGATGAAACTATCTTGAAAAGCATCTCAGATTCCCAGGTTGAATTTTTGAAATTGAACAAAACTGCAAGAATACATGGATGAAAAAGGATCGGAAACATTTCAAAAGAGTCCAACGATGGTGATTCTATTTGACTAAAATAGTTTATAATCATGCGCAACTCATCTTGAACGTCCAAATAAAATAATTGAATTTTTTCATCGATGATCCTTTATTTATTTTTTTCAATTTACTTTATTCTGAGAGTTTTAAACTTTTTTAAGATTCTAAAAACATATAAATCGTAATATCGAACAGAAACAATGCTTGATAAACTTCCATCTGAAATTTTATTTTTCCGGTATATTTGTTCAGACAAAGATTTTTTGATTTTTCTCGAAATAAATAATATTTCACCACAAAATCCAGATATAATATTTTGAAATTCTTCAAATCCCCGAAATTCATGCATAACATTTTGCATTAAACAAATAAAAGTACATATTATCGCATTCAATAAAAAATATATATAACAAAACATACACTTGATGTATGATTTTTCACGTTTTACCAAACACCCTTCTGAAACACGTTTTATCGCAAATAAACTCGAAGGGTCAAATATATTTAATGGATATTTATTCGGCTTTGATAGAAAAGATTTTTCAAACTTTTTGTTTAATATAGAATCTTTATAAATATTCAAGAGTTCACTCGGATAATTTCTACAAGAATCGCATATATTCGATTCAGGATAGTTGCAATTCATACATAAATTTGAATCTAGTTTGTTTGATCTATCTTTGAAACAAATTCGATTAAACACATAACTCAAAAAGTAAAAAATCTTTGCCATTGCATAATAAAACGTCGACGAATATCTTCTTTCAAAAGTCTGAATATGTGCAATGAAATCAATAAAATATGAACAACTCTCGTATTTTAGATAAATATAACATGTAAAAATAACGATAAGTATCGATATACAGTACATACAGCCATAATTCGACACATTGATAATTTCATTGGGCTCCAAGTTCACCAGATTTAAAATGAGAGTTAAAGAAATAAATATAAATGCCAATATATTTGTTGAGGAATTGCTCCCGCGTAGATAGTAAGGCACAGAGTGGTTTCTGGTCTCATACGAAGGAGAATTCTCTGTATTATCATCAACACAATATTTTTGATTTGGACTGTTAGATAAAGGTGTGGAAATCTTTATCGATGACAGTTTTTCCTTCAAACGATCGTTTTCTCGTTTAAGTATATCATTATCAGCAGCGAGTAATTTTATTTTTTCCGCTGCAGATTTTAAAATCATAGATTTAGTATGGGTTCCAGCCTTAATGTTACTGATGAAACGGACCTCGTTTGGGGCGCAAAATGTGGCAGTTTCAAGTTCGGAAAAACACTTACTAATTTGCGACCTGTAGCGTCGCTCAATATTGTTGTGAGATTCCTTTCTACCCACTGACCTTCTAGCCATCTTCTAGAGTTACAATATATAATACGTTCCCGCTCTGGCTTTCCCCAATAACATGTTCATACCCATCCGAGAAGTCGTTGCTCGAATTCTAAATATGAAAGTGAAAACTTAAAAGAAAATAAAAAATAAAATTGATTTAAATTACATTGCGAGTCACGAGATTTCTTACCTGGTTTGCGTGGAAAACATCGAAATGGCGACCGTGGGAACTTTCATGCCCCATCGTATGGTGTTGACCCTTCGGATCTAAGTAATGATGATAATTTACCGTTTGCTAGAGAGACGCGTTCAAAAAGCACCTTCGAATCGCCGAAAGGAAGGGCCGACTTGAGATCAGAAAAGGAGGCCGGAAAAAATCCCGGATATGCCAGGACGTGATTCATTTGTGGCTCCATGTAATTTACGCTGCTGGAAATCGGGTTGAACTGGCAATCCATATGATTGTAGCCCTCTGGAACGTTCGGAAATCGCATCGGCTGGTTTACTTGATTATGGATCATTAAATTGAGACCGTAACCATTTTCCATGTATTGGGAGGGCGAATGTGCGTCAACAGGTGTTAACGAAATGTTTGGCATCCCAAAATGATCATCTAATAACTCAAACTAAAAATACAAACCTTGAGAATAATAAGAACTTGATTTCATTTTGTAATTGATAAATAGTAAGTTTTTTTTATTTTTTGTATTGATCTGTTGATTCAACAAGGTACAATTTTGAACATCAGGATTAATTATTGCCTGATCAAGGAAATCGGCTGATTTATCGTACGATTGTGTGCAGTTTAAGCCAGGATTAATGAAATTGTGTTTCGGGGATACATTTTTCGGCATAGTTTCAATTTTTAAGTTCAAGATATTTCTTTAGATATATGCGGTTAAGAGATAGACTCTATAATATGGGCTTTATGGGCAAGAAAAAAATTTTCTTTATACGGTATTAAAATAATCTGATCACGTTTAATGATGGATATTAACAAGCTAACACTTATATTGGCAATTTTTCAGTTATCGTGCAATCTAGCTCTGTTTGTTTTATATTCTCATTAATTATGCGGATTAGCGTGTATCGATGACATTTCTATCGTAGATAGTGTTTTTACTAAAGAGATTAAATTCAATTAATTTATTATTTCCAGTTAATAATTGTAATCCGATAAATATTTTTGGATTATTTTAACTTTTATTAGGAGATTAATTATCTCATCAATTTTTAGATCAAACTATCCTTGACCGCACAAATCTGGCAAAAATCTCATATTTTAAAAAATTATTTCTTAAAATACAATTTATATTTAATTTGGCTGATTCTAACATCGTTTTTTCTATTTTGGTGAAAACATAAAATCAATTATTTATCACGTGATGTAAAAAGTTTACTTAGGCTTAACTTATAATTCTGCCTTCTTTCTTATTAATTTTAATAAACCTTAATTTTATTTCTTTTAAAAATTTGTGGGAATATTAACATTGACGTTTGATTATTTTCGCATGCACCTGAAATTATATTCGTCATTATGATTTGATCATAGAATGGTGTTAGGTTTATTTCTGTATGGCTCGCATTGGGAACTTGTTCGCAGGTTTGAATCGTACCAAAATATTTAATGTTACCATCTATTAAAACATTTTATAATTTTAATGAGTTTAAACACCTGAATGCCATAAAATTTTTTATAAAATTGAAGTCTATTTTATTTATGTAATGCTTGTTTTAAATATCAACAGAACATAACACGTGACCAGATTAACTTGAGCGCCAAGATTTATGGAATTTTACAACTTGTGCGAAATTATAATCAGTGTATTGACTAATCACCGACAAGATTTATCTTCTACGCCCTTACCGCCCATTTGTATTCTTGAGTAAACATTCGCCTTATTAGTTTTTTAATAAGGCTTAAAATTCTTCCTCGCATCATTTTTTCGCATTTTATTCAAACTAATTTAATTGTGTGTTGGGTTTTACGCTCTCAAATACATGGAAATATTTCGACAATTTTTGCTCACTAAGAACAATAGATATCGAGTTGATTTAAGTTTTATTTTTCGAGGAATCTTCCTTAATTATACTTGAACAGGTATCAATAATTCTAAAATTTTATATTAAATAGTTTTTCTGCCATTTAAAAAGTTATTCTAACCACAAATAAATCAAAGAACAAAATTCAATGAAAACTGATTTATTTGAAAGATAACCACATTTTTGTATCATTTATTATCTTTTTACATTTTTGTTTTCAATCTGAAGATAGTAATTATCCTTTGTTAAAACAAATTTTTTATCTTGATTATCGTTGATAAGTTCATTCTATTCAGTTCTGAAATTTTTAAATTTTTAAAAATCAACGTTTTTTGGTGCCATAAATGGAACAAGGTTTAGGTTTATCGATCTAATGAGTAATCAGATGATAACCATGTGATCAGAAAACAATCAATTTTTCCATTTTCATTAAGTGGTAGTACTTAATCCAGAATATCATTTTATTGATCTTTTAAAAGATAATTACTTTAATTTGTTCTATTTGAATCTATGCAGTTATGATATAAAACATAAAATAAAATTTATACATAATTTTTTCTCAAAAAAAGAGATCAATATAAATATTTTCTCTTTAGATTTAAAAGTAAATTTGTCGTGTTTTGGATCTTAAAAAGTATTTCATCGATTTAAAATTATTATGTCTGACAACTATTTTTTATTCTTATATTTACAAATTTTGCATAATTTAAATTTAGTCTTTGAATTAACGACAAAAAAATAGAGTTTTTTCTGATAAATAAAATTTTATTTATTATTTTTTATCATCATGAGAGTATTATATTTATAATTTGACAATTCAAGTTATATTTCAAAAATATTCGCCAGATTTCTCATTTATAATTTTAATTGGATGAAAATTTTCATCTATAAAAAAACTCTCTCTGATGAGCTGTTGTATATTTTTAAAATAAAATTTTTTCTTATTTATGTCTCAAATAATCCTAAAATTTTGTATTTGTAAAATAAGTAGTCCAATTGAAGAATCTGATAATTATTTTCAATAACTTTTCAGTCATTGTGGATTTATAAAGCATAAATGTTTTCCCTTGGCTGTTATTAAACTATGCTAAAATGGTTTATAGTCTGATAAAATTGATCATATTCAAAAATTTAGTAAAAGAACTAAACTTATTTTCTGAAAAATAAAAATGCAAAAAATACTTTTTATCAATATCACCTCCGTACTCGACGTTTTTGGTGATTGTAAGAACTCAAACATGAGTTAATATAAATTAGGATTAAACAAAGCACGACAAGGCAATATTGAGAAATAGAAAATGAAAAATAAGACATATATGTAAGAGGCGTATTTCAGTAATTTCTTCTTTTCAACAAACCTTTTGTTGTCTGGAAAATGGAAGCAAATTAAAATGTTCTGGATGTTGAAAGAATTAAAACATGAAGAAATACTGTTTTGAAGATGTAAATAGCAATTTTGATCCTCTTTGTCAGTACCTGTCAAAGTCATAAGAATTCGTATCATTTGTCATTTATAATTTTTAATAACTATATTTTCACAAAAACATATCATGTGACAATCCCAGATGACTTTTAAGGAATTTTATTATTCATACTCGAATTGTAAACGCTAAATTTATAAAAAACGATTTCAATTTATGTTAGCAAAGGTTTCGTTATTCTAAAGATTCAAAATTATACATAAACTTAACTAAATCAATGTGTCAAAATGTGAAAACAATAAAATCTAATTCTATAATTTTCGGTGCTTTTCTTTTTTCTACACCGCTTCTTCTTTTAGGATTTTTGCCAAGTTATTGACAAAATGTTAATTCAACCATGCTTCTCGCGTATATACTTGTCTTGATAAAATTTATTATTTTCATAAATGATCATAGGAATATTTTTCTGAATATTTTTTGTTTCATGTAAAATTCATAAAAATATAATACTTCAGTTACAGCGGAATAGTTATGAATTTAGTATCCGGTTCGAATTAACAAGAGCAGTGACCGCCTGGTATTACCTTCGCATTCTAAACATAGTACAAAAGTTTAATTTTTTATGCATCAAATAATTCTACAATCCATCGAAGAACACGAATTCTTATTATTTTCTTCAAAAATATACTAACTTCGTTTTTCTTATTGATAAATCAGCACAACATTCATGGCCATACCTGATTTTTACATAGAATTAAAAGTTTCTTGTTATTTAAAGAAAAAATGCTTCAATATGTTATCATGAACGATACGCTACTTACCTTCTAAAATATTTTCAATGATGATATTTGGTAACGAAACGCACATATTGGTATTTATTCATTTATTTATCCATGAGCAATCCTCAAATTAAACTGTTTGAAATTACAAGGTACGCATGTCTAAATTTCACTCATTATTCTTATCAAGCTGTAACTTATATTTAAATTTAATATGATTGTCAGTTGATTTAAATGAAATAAAAATTTTTGAACAATGATTTTTACATTCAGAATTCTAGAAAAACGTCTTAAATCGGATAAAGTATGAAATATAGTTTAATCTCCAAATATCCACTCTTGAAAATAAAAATTTAATTTCTCATCTATACATCAAAAAAACCTCACATATTTCTTTCAACTTGTTTTCATGAAATAGAACTTAACAGAATCACAGTACCGTGTATTTACGTTCTACCTATTGAATGTAGAGTTAACATTCAAACCTGTCTCGTCTAACTTTGAAGTAAAAGAAACTGAGTAAATTTTAATATTCTTAAAAAATACTTTTCAATTATTCTATTTAACATGCCTTTGGTGGATACATTCGAATCTTTGATTTTGGTAAATTAAATTTAAGATGAATTACTCGTGGCAGTTAGCATTTTTGACAATAAATTATTTAAAATATTGCATGAAATTTTCTGATCGCATATTACTAATAGAGATGAAGACGCTTTAAGAATCGATAAAATACATTCATGTTTAACAAATATATTTTTCTAATTTATATGTTGACTTTCTTTTTATTCTAAAGATTATTTAAGTGTTTGGCCTGTATGATCGTAATTATCCGTCTCTTTGATTGATCCAAAGTTTTTTTTCTTTGCCAAATATGTACTTCATTTGGAACTCACTAGGTTCCTTTTGTCCCTTTATATCTATGTTTGTTCATCATAAAAAACTCTCTAAAGCTTTCGTGTCTTCGGATATCATTTATCTACAGTTAGTTGCAGACTTTTACCAAACTGAATAAATATTATGAAGAGACATACTCCGTTTGTTTTTAAATTATCCTGGTTCATAACCTTGCGTCTGTCATTGTTTTATCAAAACAGATTCTCCTTCCTTAAATTATCTCGTTTTGGATCATCTAAAGTGGTAAATTTTATCGTTTTAATTTTCGTTTTTTATGATATTTTTACATTATGATTCAGGTCTTTGTCAATAAGTAGTTGCGCGTTAACTCTTTAATTATGACTCAGTATTTCGTAAGAATTGTTTTGTTCAAATTATCAAAAGAGAAGATAGCTTCAAATCTCTCCTTTATTTTCATGATGGGTTCTTCATCTTGGACAACCAGATAGCTTTGATGAGTGTGCTCTCAATGAACTGATTATTGTAACGCTTGTCATTGAAGCTTATCACAGTATATTTGAGTCAGTCATCGTTAATATTACAAAGCGTGTGAATTTTCAGAAGAACATGTCAAATAGTTTATAATCACACCCATTAGATGATTTTTTGGACAGTGGAACTCAGTCCTATTTGAGAGTGATCAACGATAATAATCCATATTTAATTTTCAACCTGATCAGTGATATTAAAATTTAATTTCAAAGAACTAAAAGGTCAATTTTACATATATACATCAAAATAGTTAAAATATTTTGATGATGGACTTGACATGTTGGTCATCCCCATTCATAATTTTTTGATTTTATTGTTCCTCCCAGACCACAAGAAATATAATTTTACCAATAATTACTAATAGAGTATCGTTGTCTAAAAAGCCAGAACTTTATCTCCAAGAGTAGATTGAACGAGCATTTTATCTATAAAAAGTAAGATTTACTCACGTCTTCAATGAAATTAAAGTAATTGGAATTTTCAATTTTTGCAGAAAATTTTTTTGTATTTTTGACCGCTCTAACGCGGTGTCTGCTATCTTTCTTGTTTTTAATAACTCTTCAGATATTTTTGCTTGTTCATTAAAAATTTAAATCCGCGTAATGGTCATCGCTTATTTGCACACGCTTTTTTGTTCTTTTTTTGCAAATCCTGAAAAACTATCGGAATGATGTAACATTTTCCTGACTTTAAGTAAATTTCAATGTAAATTAATTGATATATTTATAACTCATCTAGGTGAGTTATGAAGGTGTACGGAGAGTAATTATCGGCAGTTTCAATGAGGCAATAGACAGCTTTTATTTACATAAAGCCAATACCGCTAAAATGCGGTTGCCATTGTGAACCCAGTTGGGAGTTTCGGCTTTTTGGGTGAGAGTCTTACACTACCAGACACCTTGTGTTTAAACTAGTAAAGAGTCCCGAGATGAATATAACGAAATCATGTACTTGAACGAAGGCTTCCTTCGAAAGAAGCCCTGATAGGTTTATCTCATCCTTGGTCAACAAAAAAGAAGAATTCGCTTTGTGGGGTGTTGTGAGTTGATAAAACCTTTACTAAATTAAAAAATAAAGTTAGTTTCATTAATTATGCCTCGCACTGCCACTCAACAGCTTATATATTAAGTTAATATTATGGAAAGTTTAATATCATTTAGATAGGCTTTTAATATAAACAGGATATTTTGATTTAAATTAAAAGTCTAAAGAAAAAGTGTAAAACGAAAGTGTGAAAAAATAAATAAAAATACACGATGCTAGAAAGGAGTACGTGATATATTCACATTCTATACAATAAAGGAAGTATGCATCAGTGACAAAACAAGAACATCCTTAAAAAGTGGTAAAATAACATTCTATTGAAATGTGAACGATTTAAAGTGAGTATCTCTGGAAGTAACTTACTCTACCCACTTTTAATGTCAGAGGTATGGCCTGTCAACTGAAATCAAAGGAATACCGATGTAAATACAGATAGGCCATATGAAGTTCCTCTTAATATTGGTCTAAATGAAATAATATTTAATTCTGATATCTAATGCTTCAGTAACATTTTATCGTCAGGTTTCTATCAAATAGGAAGATGGCTGTATTTTATTAAAATCAAAAGAAAATGCTAAATAGCACAGAAAGATTTTTGTGACATTTTTTGAGTTATAGAGTAACATATTTTTCGTCCGCAATTTTGTCAAAAGCGTATTTGACATTCACTTGAGTAGTCCTAAACGAATTTAAAATCGAGTGCTTTATTGAGCTGAGAATCAAAAGGTGAAAAACTTCCTAGCTGATGAATTATCAAATAGTGTAAAGTTTACTTTTTGTACATTTAACCATAAAAATTCAATTATAATGACGACTGACACTTCTTAAAGTGGAAGGCGAGCCCCCTGAATACTTTTAATTAGAGGCTTAAGATAAACTATATCTGCAGCTGAAAATCTTTTCATATACATAGAAATTGATAGAGAATCACAGAATAAACATTGCATGTACTTATTTTCAAAAATAAAGTTTAAATTATCTCACAGGATTCTTACCATCCATGTTGGTCACCGAACTCTTATGAATCTATCACATTAAAATGAGGAATTCGTTGAGCTGATACTGAAAGACTCCAAAAGTGGTTAAATTGCTCTATGAAACACGATTAACCGTAAATATCAAAAAGGTTATTCAAATTTTATGATTATCATTTCACTAAGAAATGACGTTAAATAAAATAGAATTCCGACTATCTATTAATGGAAGATGAACATACTTATATAAAGGAAAAATCATATCTTTATAACTCTGATGACGTTTTTTATAAAAAATACTTGAAAGGAATCGAGCATGTATACGTGCTCACCACATGAGTTCTTCTCAATGGCTCCCTGCATTAGAAAGGTCTCATTATCTAAGGTTCTCTACTGTCAGTATATGCGAGATGAGCAAGTATTAAACTCTCATCATCTCATCTGCCCTTTAGTCTAGCCTTACCTCGATGTTATAGGCTACCTAGAGAAATAAATTGACGATTGTTGTGTAGTAAGTATTGAATTAATTATGAAGGGGTTTGAATATGATCAGAATTAGACCAAGTTTGAACATTTTAACAGAAAATGAATGTATAAAACCTGGTTGGATATCTGCTCAATCATGAACGATCTTATTGTGATTTTATCATCGTGTGAAAGAAATACACAAAGGTAGTCGAAGAATTGCCAAGACTAAAAAATGTATTCGGAACAATATTTGTTGAATTAAAATTTGTCAAATGATATAAATCTTATTTCTCAATAGAATGTGAGCCAACTTCATTGAACAGAGGGAAATCAAAGGACGAGGGTCAAGTTATAATAAAACCAATTTTTCTTAAAATAGTATAAATGGTATCGAATGAAAAATTAATTGTAGTTTCAAGGTTTATGTCGATTTTTAAATTGATTTGAGACTAGAATTAATTATGGTATCACCAAAATAATCACTGTTGCATTTTTTAATCGGTTGTTAACTTAAAGAAGGATCATTAGAACTCTATGCATTGATAGCGGAGCACAACTTAGTGCGTATATTTTTAAACGATTTCAAATTAAGCATAGAATTTGTCAAATATCTTCATCCTCTGTCATGTCTTAACTACGGGTTAGCTAAGAATTTTGGTAAATATCTGAAGTAACACAGAGAGAAACCAACCCCCGAAGATATGCAAAATAGAAATTAAAAATTCATTTTGGTTTTCAAAAACGAGTCGTAAACGCAGACCAAACAAGACCCAGTTTCAATATTTCGGGAGAGAGGAATATGATAACTTAGGTCAAACGTTAAACCGACAGTAAATAGATCTGACTGTTATTCTTCAAAATTCTTAAATGATAGATTTTATGAGGAAAACACAATAAGGGAATCAGGTAAAATGTGGGAAAAGTAATGGAGCATAAGATATATCGCGACTATTGTTGATTGTCGAATCTGAAAACCAATTCTTCAACTTAAAAAATCTAAAGCATTTTTGAAAACAGATTAAATTAGAGTTATTTTAAATTTCCTTTCATCGAAAATCAACATTTAAATATTTTCACATCATTAACTTTAACAAAATTCTCAGTTTGTAGAGGGTATATTACATGGAGATTTTTTATGTCTTTTCAACCAATGTCCACTTTCGATGAGGTTAAAAGTAATAAAACTGAGCTGGGGAATGTTCGTAGGTTTTAAACATTTTAAATCTTTTGAATAGTTAAATACGAGTTTTTCTTGTCAAAGAAGACCTGCATAGTATTCTAAATTAGGTTCCATTAAATTCATTTCGCTTTTTTTCTTGAGAGTTAAACGTGTAACTTTTTAAGCCTTTGCCCAAAATGATAATTTTGATATCTTCCTGAATAATGCTGAATCCATCGAGAAACAAGCGTTTTAAATTTGAAGCATACAGAAAAAGTAAAAATTGATAATGACCCTATGAAGCTGAAAAATTCAAATGAATAAAATTAAGCACATGCAATGTTTTTTTAATAAATTTACGATAGCAATTAAAATTATAATCGATTAGGTTCACATATAGTCAAAGGTTAAAAAATCGCCCATCTATACCTTCAAATAAATTATAAAGGTTTACATCTTCTAATTTCACATTTATGTGAAATAAAGATCTTGAAAATTATAAAGTTAAGCTTTTTTAACGAATTATTCTTTGAATTCAATGAAACGATTGCTGATAAGCCATCTTTTAAAGTTTTGTCGAAATTCTGAAGATATAATTTTTAAGAGAGATAAAAGACATCTTTATTTGCACTTGCTCGGTGATAAAAAACATGAACTCTTCTCGATCTATAATTCTAAGTTCAGAATTTTATTTTTTAGTTAAAACTTTAATCAATAATAATTTCAAATTACAATTTCGTGAATTTGGACTTTTCCTTTGAGATTTTATTGAATGGCTTTAAGGTTAAAAAGTTTTCATTGGTAACTCTGGGAGATGAAAATGTGTTTCGAAAAACGATGAAAAAGTATTTTAAATTAAAAAGAACGAAGAAAATTATCAATTTAGTTGTTGCCGCTTCCACGTGTCAAATTTTTTCGCGTTGAAATTCGCATTGTCACTAGCTTTCCTGTATCGAATTCCGGTATAATTTTGAAGAATCTCTCTGCATCAGTCAGAAAAATATTTTAATTCAGATCTGATAACTTAGAAGAACGCAGATGACTTTCCACAAATTCGTTCCTGATTGCAGGTAAAAGGCCTACTTCGAAATCCGAGGTAGTAGTATTTAGCATCCATAAATGCTCTAACACTACTATTCCATGTTCCATTTTGCGATGAAGGGATTCATTTTTATCACTCTTCAAGCAATACGCACACTGGATATGTAATTATGTACCTACGTAGAAGGCCATTACGACGAAGAACTTAGCAAACGGCGATGGGAAGTAACGAAAGGTACAATCAATGGAAATCTTACCGTTTTATCTAAATAAAGAAAGACATTCGTTTGTCGACTATATCATAAATTCGTGATCGCCACCATGAATTTCACCTTACCAGTATCGTCTAAAAAGGCTGTCATTTGGATAAATTCGTTAGATGTTGATGAGTAGCAGATATAATTGAATTGTTTACATTGTGGCTCTTTTCTCTCTAACTTAAGCAAATATAACTTTTTTTCGAAGTGAAATAATACGGAAAATTTCGATATACTGTTGTTAACTCTGAAAGCAACTCGTTGTTTTCTTGATACGGATCATATTTTAACTGCCGATTTTGAATGACTATATTCGTTAATAAATTAATCCTGGGTTATTTAGTTCACAAAAATTTGGTGATTCCGTTTGTATTCGTTGAATTTATGTGATCCCTTTGTAGTTTATGTATCATCATGTACGGTTAACTGTGCTGGACAGTTATCGCTTTCAAATTTAGAGCACTTGTCATATATCTTGCTCGATATTTTATTCTTACGGTATTGGTATCCGAGATGCTCAAGCTTTGTTTAGTGTGCTTTCATAAAACTAAAATATGAAATTTCGGCAGTTTACGGAGTTTTTCGATAATTGTTACATATATCCGTCACTCTTAATCAGTAAATATATGCGAGTGATCATTTCTGCCTATTTTTTGTATTTTCAGACAATTTAAGGCATCGATATCAACTAATATAATCACGATAAGAAACTAAGTGATGTTCTTGTTCTTTCTATTAATAAGTATCAAAAATCATTTAAAATTTAAAAAGATTGTTTTCAGGATTTTATAAATCTCGGCTATTTTTAAAATATTGAAACAGACAAGTCTGATTTACAGTTTATATTTTTTTAATTAGCTAATCGTATAGTCTTTACTCGAAAATTTAAACAATCATTTTTTACAGAATATACATTATTCATTTCTGTCATGCCTCAATCTATTCTCACCATTTAAATCTGGATTTAAGAAAATCATTCATTATCAAATATTTTATTTCAACAGAGAATTGAGTTCTATAGAATAACATGATTAGTTATATTATCTTGAAGGTTACACATTATAAGAAGCGAGTTTTTAATGTCGCGATTTTTTGGTCTTTTTACATACACTCTTTTTGAATGAAGATTTGGACTTGATATTTTTACTCTGGAACATTGTGACCGTTTAAATATTTTTCTCTTAAACTGGATAGAACTTAAAAAATAAATAAGGAAATATTTCAGGTAAATTAGAAAGAAAAGGTACAAATTAATGAAAAATTTAAGAAAATCCTTTCATTTTCGAAAATGGAAAAATTTGGATGGTTCATGACGTATTCTCCATTCAAATCATGCGCTGACGAAGTTGATCGGTAGTTTTTCCATGATCATATATTAAAATATAGAATTAAAATCTTTATTATCAGATATTTTCTTGTTTTGCCAACCTATTATTCATTTCTAAATTTGCACATTTTTATCTGAATCAACGTAGTGAAAGATCCATTTTTGGAAGAATCAAATTTTTCTCACAAAGCATTGCACCGTTTAAAAAATCGTTTTTCAATTTAAAGTATAGGAATGACCTTGAACCAAATAAAATTAATCTCGCTTTATGGTAACATTTTATAAAAGACAATAAAACAAAAAATTCTTTTCATTTTAGCTATTTTGAGAAAAACATGCTTATTTTAGCGAGAAAAATATTAACTATATTGCTCGCAAGTAAAAAACCAGCTGTTACGGCGCATGGTTTTTGAAGGTAATAAATATATATCAACAAATTATTTCCCTCTAGTTTCCCTATTTCGATTCTAAAGTAGTTTGGAGGTTTTTGCATCTCCTTAATTCGAAATGAAAGATCGTCAAACAATGAAATGAATGAGATATATTGGTAAATTGTGAATCTCAATCATACTTAATATTTGAATTTGCGATTTAACATGTTTTTTCACAACTTTGTTTGTGCTTATTATCTGAAATTTTAAAACTTTTCGACTCAACTTATACAAGATATCCAAAAAATTAGATTTTGGCTTTTTCCTACAATGTGAAGTTGAGAAATATGAGCTAAATTAGATTCAACCGACAAACCACGAACATCAATCTAAAACTAACTCTCTTGAATCGACTGTCTAAATTTTTATTAAATATGCTACATAAAACATACTTTGTTTTATGTTCATGAATGAAAACATGATGCTTATAACATTTTCGACTAATTACTTGATCTTGTCATCGAATATAGACTTAAAATTTAATTTGACATTAAATTATTTTTAAAGTATAAGTGATTAAAACTGAAAGATTCAACTCATTATTCTACAAAATTATGCACAATGGTGGCTGTTACTTTTTAAATTCTACAGAGCTTAAAGAAATAAATACTTTTAAACTCATGCCGTAACTAAAAATACCTATATTCGAGTTAACATAAAGTCCAAGTTCGATTCTATTTTAAAATGGCCAATACGCCTTATCTCCTGGGATTCTTTAGGCCTTATTTCTTCATCCTGCAGGAGGTCAAACACAAATGTACTTTTGTGTTATCAAAAATTAAAATTTTCGAGAATCTTAACTTTTTTAAGATATGCAACAAAGATTTATTTGTCATGAATTTTAAAATCTCACCAATTCACTACCTTTTCATAAGTCTTGTTGCTCAAAACATCATGTATATTAAAAAGCGCTGAGAGGGAATATTTATAGCAGTTCTCGCTGGTCTAGAAACGTAAGCAGATTACAATTGAGAAATTCTAACTCGACTTTGTCTGATAACTATAAAAAGTACATATTGGAAAGTCATAGATTTAGTCAATTATTTGATTTTTCGAAGCATCAAAACGAACCCACGTTTTAATCATGTCATCAATGATATATAACCGTATTTTAAAATTAGGAACTAATGTTCTTCTCAAAAATATAGTTTAAACTGCGAAGACGTCTTCCAAAATACACTTAGAAACCTGAATATAGAACATCCCGATCACCCAAGAACTAAGCTCTTAAGGTTTCGTTTTTTAGTTTTCATCTTAATAGTTCGTAGATGTTGTTTTACCTGATAAAGCTGAGTCCCCAAATCCTCCATGTTTCAAATGAATTAAATGTCCAATAATTTTATTTAATCGAACATAAAACTAAATAATTTGAACAAAATAATAAAATTCATGACTGTGATGGAATATCTTTGTTTATACTACTACCTTCAGCCGATCGTCATATGAAGCTATTGATAATTTAAGATTGGATCTGTTTTTTTGACTCCTCATTTTAATGTCTTTTCTCTTGCATTCATTGAAATTTAACTCTGCTACGGTTTTCGCATTCATCATCAGGTTAATTTGTTGTATTTTTGTATGCTGGCATTGTTTTCAGATATTTTCTAGCATCTGTAATAGTGGTTAAATTTTTAAATTTACTTAATTAAAAGAATAATCCCTAGTAACCATAGGCTTCGGAACGATCGTTCAAATGGAGATACTCGAACCTAGAAAGTATTATCCGCTCAGCTCTCTTTGGAATTTTTCCCTCGTTGGTTATCGGTTCAACCGCATTTTCTCGCATACCGTCGACGATACGGTATGGCTGACAAAACAGTCTAAAATAAATTAATATTTTTATTTTTCGCGTTTTAAACACCACTAATTTCACAAGTGTCTTGATGGATGTTTCAAAAATGGAAGAAGTGTAAACGTAAAACCTCAACGGTCAAGTTTCACAAATTTAAATCGGCAAATTTTAAAATCAACTCAGTTTATTTCATATTAAAAAGCGTAAAATAAGCAATAACCACGACTTATTATTTCTAATATCTGAACACAAATGTAACATTAATTTTTTTGTTAATAGTGAAAGTGAATTTTTTAAATAATTTCTTAATTTAGTGCAATTGTATACATATCTGAAGATTTAGTTGTCACCAATGAGAATTTTATGTTAATAACAGAATTGTTGATTTTGTTCCCACGCAGAGCAAAAAACATTTTTTCTGGACTTTGCATTCAGTCAGTGAGTGAGGTAACATAAATCGCTTTTGTAACATCAAAAATAAAATTTTTGTTGAATGTACGAAAATAATAAAATTTGTGAGAATAGTTGTTTCACTTGCGGCGGCTTCGCGGCTGGCGCAATTCTATTGAATTTGTCGTTTAATAAATCGTTGAAAAATCGCTTTTAAATTGACAAAAAAAATCATCTTGGTTATAAATACAGCCACGCATATGATAAGTAAAACCTTAATTTTCTGTTAGCCTCACACCAGGTATCTTACAACTATTTCGAATTCAATTAACTTCGATTCTTGCAGAATATTTAAAGAGTCAAAGAAATAATGCTTTCCACTAACTTCTATTACAAAATCATAGAAACAGAAAAACGATGAATTATGAGGAAAAACGAAGTAAAAACAGGCTATTTTTATGTGCTCATTTGAGACAGAGTTATATCAGAAAGTATTTTCAATGATTTAAATTAAAGAAATCTAATAGATAAACGATTATCTGGAGTAGCTAGTTTATTTTATCAGCACCAGTAGAATCAACCTCCTCTTCTTTGATAATCACATACTCGCGGGTACTATATGAGAATTTGATAACGTCCATGTGCAGAAGTTCATAATATCGCCTGGGATCGAGTTTAACATTGTTTAAAAATGTTCCATTCGCTGAATCGAGGTCGATGAGGTATGGTTTCACAATAAAAGTATTAAAATCAGAATCGAGAGGAATCTTTCGATATTGAAGAACGGCGTGTTGTTTAGAGCAAGAAGGATGGTCTACGGGAATGTCAACGATCTATAGTGGTGAAAATAGTTACTCTACGATCTCTTCCGATTAAATAAGCAGACTGACGATGGATATACCACGGTTCTACATTTAAAAATCTCCAAACTTAGGTTTTCGTTGTTTTTAAATGGGTAGATACGCCAATGTTCTTGCGGCATTTCAGAGTCGTTAGGTTGGCAGTAGTTTATCTTTACGCCCTTTTAATGTAGAGCTGCGAACCTTATAATAGTGGTTATATTCATCTAGGTTTCCAGAAACCTCGTAGTTTGGAGCAATTTTCATCTTATTTTCGGTTTCCAATGCAGAAACTGGGAGTTTGAGGGAGCTAGATCTTTCATTTTTACTATCCTTGGAATCGTCCCTTCCACTCGACAGTGATCTATTGCGAGAACTCTTGATGCGTTCTTTTGTGTTGAGAATATCATCAGTTGACAAAGAACGACTTCTTTTTTTACGTCTGCCCTCAATACTTCTTGATGATCTTCTTCTATCTCTTTTAACCCTGAATGTTTTCTTTAATGATTCTTCTGACGAGTCTCTGGAACATTTTCGGATCCGATTTCTAGGCATGTAATCAAAGAACAGAGTCTGCGTAGTAGAGATTTTAAATCTACTATGTGATTTAGAGCTGTTCTTTTTATTGTTGGCCTTGACAGGGTGAAAAACTTTTATTCTGTTAGACTTTTTAACGATAAGGTGGAAACGTTTGCTTTCATTTTTGATTCGAAATTTTTTTTACATATTGGTCTGCTCAATATAAAAATTATGATTATTTTAGCTCTATCGAGATGCCTTAATTCCAATATATAATATTGATCCCTAATATTTAAGAATAGTTGAGGTAAATAACAAGAAACATTCTCCAAAAAATTAAAACAAAAAATACGAGTAATTATTTAATAATCGCCGTTTTGTCTGGTTTAGCGTGGATTTTTATAATAGTTAAATCTTTAGCATGCGTGATTATTTATTCATTCAACATATTTTTACATTAAAATTTTTACCCCATCGATCACGGGAAACTTGATAAAAGAAAAGATTTAAAATTGAATGAAATCAATAATTACTTTTATGAATTTATGTTTCATATCAAATAAAAGTTGAAAGGAAAAAAATCTAAATTCTTTTTATATATTATTATTATCACAACAAAAAATTTTTTAGATGTCAACATATGGTAGCTACACGCGGCAGAATAAAAATTGTATTAAAGCTGAGGTTTAAAAATCTGTGTTTTAGAATGACAATTTTTTCCCAAATTCACTCAGTCATGTATGTAAAAAGATCTAAATCAAACAAATGTCCAACTTTGTCAAAAAAGTAATACGCCGCGTAGATGTATTTTCAGTGCGCTATTTTATATCTAACTATCCACGCTACATTTCAAATCAAGTTAGTCATAATTTTGGCACATGCGCCTGTTTGATTGTATATTAACTTTAATCAATGGTTAAATTGCAGCTATTTACAATTTAGGCTATTCATAATATTATATGTTCCCTGACAGTCTGATAACCGTAGCACCTGTCCTATATAATTGTTTAAGATAGGAATAAGAGTTGATCGATCTCCAATATGTTAAACCACTAGAAAGCACTTCGTAGTTTCTGTTTAAACACCCAAGATCACCAACTATGCTCGCTGAGTTTACTTTCTTCAATATCTATAGTCGATCCTATTACATCTTTATTTTCTTATCAGCTGAAATTTCACAAAGTAGTTTCGTATAGCACTCGAAACCTTACCTTACTTTTCAGAGTTAACACTCATATTTTTCAAGTGGCATTAGGTTTTTGTTTTTTTAAATATCTAAAAACAGCAGGTTAACATAAAGGTGTTTAAATTTGCGCTTTACTTTTTTAAAACCAGGCTTCCTCGTTTTATGTTTAAAATTTAATATATCCTGGGTTCTCACGCCTATGCTCGGAGAAATCCTTTGTGTATTTGAATTCACGAATTTCTTTGAATTTTTCTATACGCTGGAATCCTTCTCATCGAATAGGCGCTGTTTCGGGAATAAATAATATTTTATGATATATTAACACCAAATTTTTCAAATGGCTGTTTCAAAATTTATTATCTCATCAACAAAATCAATTTCGTATTATTCTTAAAGATAAGCTAACAGTAGTTTTAACTAAACTTAAAAAATCTTTTAAAAAAATATTATATTAATTCCAAACATTCTTCATGAATAAATAAAAAATTTGGATTCAAGTTATCAACTTCTGGCTTACTTTACCATTATAACAGATTGTTAGAATAAAAACTAAGTTTTTGCATGGATTTTAACTATCGGATACTACCCTTCTGCTTATCCGATATGAAAACTATGGAGTTTAGGATAAGTCGAATGTTATTTAAAATAACAAGGGTGATGGAGACTTCCCGAACAGAATACTAACGATTCCGCGCAGATGATTATATTCTAATCATCTTCAATAGTTTTTTCCTTCACAGAGTTACATAAAATTATCGCCCATATTCAGTTAATTTAAAATGTGTTTGTGATTGATACTTATTGTACATTTTCATTACGATTATAATTTAAAAATCAAACTCTAATTTGGATTCATTTTTAAATTAAATCATTACCATTTAGCTCATAAACAAACATATGACCGGCTACAAATAAGGTCTGTTCTATTAAAACAGCATAGCTTTCAATATTTATTCAGGCGAATAAATAATTTATAATTTAAAGTTATTTGATAAAAGATTATAAACTTAGTTTTATAAAAGTAGAGTTCAAAATTAGTAGAAAAGGTGACAATGAACATATATATTGAAAAATTTCCATCCAATCATCAAAAAACATAAAAATGCGAAAAACAGTTTTATTAAACAGTGATACGCTGAATAAAAATCGGGTACGATTCTTATCGAAATAATCATAAATTTTGTACAATTTTCCATTTTTTGACAGATTATACTGGGACAGCCTTTATCCTCTTTTTACGATATTTAAGATTTATTAAATCTCACATACCTTCTTAACGCATGTATACGCTTCAAAACTATAAAAAATTTGCGATGTTAAACCAGAAACAGTTTCTTTTTGATGAGAAAAATCGTAAATTTTGATTGAGCGGCTATGTACATCTCGCATCTTTTCTGATAGCTAGTTTGTGGTATCTCGGTGTTAGGATGAACATCATTAAGTTTAATTAGTGTTTTTTCAATAGGTTGAAATTTACATTTAAAATTCTCAAAAAAGCAAATTGACCTGAGATGGTTGACAACGATGCCGATAGTCCGAAGAGAATTATAGAGGAAATTTCGCAGAATTTAATGCCTGGATATAAAATTTTGAATTTATTGTTGAAGTTGAACACCGTAAATTTGATAAATTGAGGAATTACCTCTGAAATGAATCGAAAGAATACTTCTTATTTCTGCTTAAGGGTTAATTAGCCTCTCATTCTGGGCTGAATGTTCGAACAGAGTTTCTGCTATGTTTTAAAAACTCTCTTACTGATAAAGGCATTTTTGTTGGTTGTTTTATTGAAATTTGTATATCCAACCTCAAGGCTCGTTTTGATGGTTTATAAATTTCATGGCCTTTCAACAGATGTTATTTATTCTTAATAATTCAAAAACGTTGCGAGATAAATTCCACTTTATTTTCTTTATGGGAAAGTAGGGTTTTGAAGACGTGCGCCGAAAAAAGGTGCAATTACGCATGTTCAATTAAACCGTTAAATTTTCAGCTTGTTTCAAAGATCGATGATATTTTTGTTGATTTTACAATAATTGTAATAATTATCTGACAATTAATTAAGACATTTCAATTATCCGCCATATTTTGTTAATTTTTACGAATCAAAAATTGATAATTTACAAGATTTTTCTGTCGAAAAGTACAATAATTTAAAAATCATGAGATGTAATTAAGAATCTATGAACCATATAAAGCTTATTGGTGTATATCTTTATTCTAAAAATGAATTTAACTTCTACAAAGATCTGCTTTATTCACTACGACCGCGGCCAACCACTTTTTACTCCTAAAATTACTTTTTTAAATTTTGGTTCATTTCTATGTTTTCATTTTTATTCAAATGTTTTTGATGTTATTTTCCATGTTCAGAAATAAAACTAAAAAATTTACAAATAAAAAGACTTCGTTCGGAATCGTTAAGCAACTGTACATCATTTATAAAATGGCTCCTTATTATGTTAAGATTAAAAAAATCTTTTTTATTTTCATCTTTCAGTTAAAATAACTTCATCTAAATTTTTGGCGTATCTTGACGTTGTTTTAAGAGATGCTGATAAGTTATCAAACAAGAATGAATAATTTTAAATATTCAAAATTTTAAAGATTTGTGTTGTAATTTCCTACTTCCCCTGATATTTTATTCGTATTTGATATTTAAAGTTGTTAGTTTTTAACTCATTTGTTTTCGACGGGGATATATTTGGCTCTGCTTTTGGTTCAAACTATCGGAATACATTTTTAATATTATATTTAAGTAGTAACCCTATTCTAACGGTAATTTTTCATCTTTGTTTGGATAAATTCGCTGATTTTGCGATAAGTGTATTTTTACATAATTAAGGCTCGTAAATAAGTTAAAAATAGACCTTTAAACCTATCTAAATAATAGTTATACATAAAGATTAGATATTTAAATAACTTTTTTGTCTCCTACTTTTCTTGCCAATATTTATGTTACTATTAACTTTAGATTCATTGATAAAGTTTTATTTTTAAAAGGCAGAGTAGTTGGATAAAATAATGACAACATTCCGTCTTCATTTTAAATAAATATACCTTAAGGTGGTGATATGTTTTTAGCGCAGGTATTAAACATGAGAAAATTATGATAAAATATATTTTGAGCGTAATCAAGCAAAGCATGACAGCTGAACAAGTTGTCTATCTGTTTATCTTAGGTAGGATAGCGTATACCTTCCCTAATCTGATTCAATTAAGATTGGAATCTCAAAAATTACACACATGCAACTTCATTTTTGAGCTTATTTTAAATCATCCAAAAATTTTAACTCTTGTAGGAGAATGTCAATATATTACTGATTGTTAATCACGCCGTCAAAAAATTACGAGACTATACGAACATTGAAATGGCATCGACATAAAACCTAAGTTTTTAATTATTCTTGATCAAGAGACGAAACTATGTTGTTAAAAAAAGTTCTAACTTGATTTCATACACTAAATGGTGCCAAATATTTCAATAAACTTGCTTAACTCGAAATTATCTTATTTCAAACAAATTACGCTTGCGCGGAGGTGTCAAAATTTTGTAGAAATTTTATCACGCAATATAGTAAAGAAAATAAGCATTAGTTGCATTAAAAAAATTCCAAAACGAGAAAATGTTCATTCTTGCATACTTTTTACTCTACTAAAATCAAAATTAAACGATAATTAACGAAAAAATCTTGTGGATGAGCCAACATGAACCAAAACTATCATTGACTGGTTTATCTTTTACCTATGGAATTATAGTTATATTGTCTTTAAAGTTTAATTTTTTGGAGATCATACAGTAACAGTGGGAACTGACGAAGGGTAATTAATATATCTTTTCAAAATATAAGATGGTTATTGGTTTATGACCGATTAGTTTTTTAATTAATACGATTTTAGACAAGATTGCTTTTTAAAAACGTGTTCCGAAATGAGATCCTTAAACAGTCATCAGAATAGTCGAAGCCGATATACTCCCCTCTACTTTCACAGGAGCAGACTATTCGGAAAACCTATGATATTGTTAACTTTAGAGTGAATCATTCTTATAACTGCGTTGTCCAGTATTGTCTCACACACTCAAAAAACATCGAAAGTAGATTTTTGGCACTTTAGGAATACCTCTTGGTATTCAAGACACGAGGCTTAGTCTGGATTTAGCTATTTTACTCTTAAGTATAATTTGCATATAAATCAAATTAAGACTTGTTTGTTTTTTCTTTAATTTTATTTTTGACCCCAAATTGTAATTAATCACATTTTTTAACGTTTGTTTAGAATAAATTACTTTTATGGACACAATTTTTAATGCTTAAATCATAGTATCGTGTTGTCAATTTTTATGCTTAACTTTAATATTAAACTTAACCTTCTCTATCTCGCCACGAATACGATAATAAATATCAATGTGAAAAAATAAAGTGTTAGAAACGGAATTCTAAGTTAAATATCTGTTGAATTAAAGTTACACAACTTAACTTTAATACTTTAGATATAGAGGTCTTTGCGAGCCAAATTCATCCTGCCGAGTGCTTGAGAATATAAAAATTCAATAGAATTCTCGCTTTAAAGATAATTATTGAGGGGCGAGTTTTTGATCTTTATTGCTACAACGGTCTTCCCAGAGCGGGTTGAATTAACAACCTATAATCAGTTGTAATTAATAGATCTTCACCAGTGTAGCATTAGCATTGTTGAAATATCTTTTCACTGATATTTTTAATTTGTAGAGCATAGAATTCTCAACAACACTCATTGACATAAATAATATTTCCTTTCTTTCATACACACCTATCATTACAATTAACTGGTTTGAATAGTAGTTGGTAAATTTTTAAGTGTAAACATTAAGTCATCCAAGCCGACAGAAATATGATTATTTTGTAAACCAAAAATATAACAATGCGCAACGTTTTATTGCGCCGGCGACATGCGCAATTTCATTGGTAATATAGGGTTTTCGATCAACGTAATAACTTTTGCAATAAACTTGGTAGTCTGCGATTAAATTTTATAATTTTTTAGATCAACTTGAAATAAAATGGCGAAAAAAATAAATTGACTAACAAATTTTTACGTGTACTTTTTCTCTATTCGCGCATTTCACTTAATAGTCATACATTTTACGATGCCGCCATACGTTTACAAAATAGCACGTTTTTTATGGGGTTCCAAGACGGGGAATAGACGGGAAGATACTAAAAATTATATTGAGCTCTCTATTAATCCTCTATTGTGGTTAATTTGCGTGTTGTCCCTTATAAGAATAAGAGAGAGAGAGAGAATTTCTCAGAAACAGACGGCTTTCAGTTTCTTAAAAGTTTATTTTAAATCTTCGCCGTTGACAGGCATCTCTTGAATTAGAGGTCCATTTAAAATTTCCACTTCGAGAAGCTGGAACAATAACAAAAGCTGATTTTCGCTTTTATTTCCGCCAATTTTTGGTCTGTGGACAACCTTGAACCTTACTTTATCCAGAAAAACGAAATTAAGATAATCGTTTTGAGTTCTCATACCACGATTAAAAAAGCATATGCTACTCTGGCCTCATGTTGTTTGCATATTCCTACTTTCAGGTACCAAAGTTATTGTTTTCATAGTATTGTGAAATTTACGCAACGACCCGTCAATTGTACAAATGGATAGTTTTATCAAAATATTTTAATAGCTAATTTAGAGCACCTATCCCCACCACGTTCTGATTGAAATGTGTCCACCGTTTTTCAATTTTTATGATACTTTTGATTGTCTTGTAGTTCCTACAAAACATCAACGATTTAGCAGATACTGAATGACCTTTTGGTGTATTTGTCACTTTTCTTTACTTTTCACAGTTGAAAAATTGTTGTTATTAAATCCGATTGTGCGGTGGCGTGTTCTAAAAGACACTTGGTTTCTTCAATTACATTTGTGTTAATTCGTTTCTTGTATACTCATCAATTTCGCCTGACGTGGAAACCGTTTTTTTTTAATTTCACTTTGCAAGTCTTCCAATATTAATGATTAAGAATAAAGGATTATAGATAGAACATTGATGTATTTTATGTTAATAATTGACCAATAAATTTCGGTGTCTGCGGCGCGCGTGGTTATCGTCACGCACCACATGGTAAGAGTTTGAAAAGAAATCCAAAACTTATGTTATTTGTTGAAATTTAAAGTGTATAAAGAGCTCTATTTAAGAAATTAATTATCATTTGTATATAAGGAAGTCAATTTGCACAATCACTAAATAAGTTAAAATATTATTGAATCTTTTTACAAATTTAATTGAATTATAAATTTATTCAATTGATCGAAAAATCCATAATTAACATGGCTTTAATCAGCCCAATTTCATCAGAGTTATGGGAAATTTTCTTTCTTCACATACAGGGATTTGCATCCACTTTCGTCAATTTTCCATTCAATTTCGTCAAAATTTTTTTTTTATATTTAAAATTTATATTTAAAAAACAAAGGTTTTATGCGCAAATAGTCTGTATATATAGTCATAGAAATCAATTTTATTAATCATTTATTACTTCGCGATTCAACGATCTTCGGATATATCGCATCATGTTTCGCCAGTATCCTGAACAATCGTCAGCTGATATTGAATTCTGCACTCTGTTATCAAATTCATTAACACGCTTTCATTTTGTGGTGCTGCATATTTAACAAAATCCTTCCATTTCGCAAAACAGTTCTCAATTGGGTTGAGAAAAGGTGAATAAGGAGGAAGATACAAAAGAATATGTCCATTATTAGCGATTATTTGTTGAATAGAGGCACTCTATGAAATGGGACATTGTCCATTATCAAAACGACTCTATTCATATTTTTGCTGCCAATTCAACCATAAATCTCTCCATATATTGGCCATAACATAATGTATTATACGCAGTTAGAAGTGTTTCAAATTTTTCAACACCGATCTTGCTAATTGCGGCACATAGAGAAACATTACGCGATCTTAATCCAGGCGAGCAGACAATTGCCGGTTCTCCTTTTTTAGAGTATCCTCTACAAGCTCGCATTGTTGCACAAAATCCCGCTTCGTCAATGAATAAAAATAGGCGATCATCTATTTCTTCGAGTAATTTCACAAAAGCCACAGCATATTCATATCTTAACTCAATTGTTCTGGCATCATTGCGGCGTTCAGGTATTAAACTTGTTCGCTTAAGAGTATAATGGAAATTTTTAATGTTCGACAAACTGTGGATTTCGAAACCGAAATATTAATTGTGGCTAGATTGTTTTGAATGCCTTTAAGGTAACACAGGCATTTTCATCAACCATGTTTTTTATTGATAAACACGTCTCTTCGTTTAACTTTATGGTTTCTTGGCCCACCGCGGGATTTGCCAATATCCTACCAGTTGTCCGATATAACGATATTACACTTGATACTGTTGTTCTTTTAAAATTAAACCATTCTGCTATCTCGGATGCCGTTTTTCCTTCATTTTATGATCTTAATTAACAAATTTAGCTCAATATATTTTGGCTTTACGTGTTTTATCAATAATTTTTCAGGGACCAAAATCGATCATTTTGTCTTCAGCCCTTTAGCCAATTCGAAAATAAATCAACAAACTTTTTAAATGATTAATAATCACGTTCGAAATCTTTTCCTCCAGAAATAACCCTTCTCGGATCTGAACAAATAGATCTCGTAAGACATGCGCTAAAGATATGATTACTCTTACACCTTAATCTTAAGTCAAAATCGCGCTTTTAATTAAAATTAAATTGATCACTTTGAGATTATTGTGAAATTCATAAGCAGTTTACTCCACTTAAACTAGGAAAACTCGTGGACTCGTTTAGTATAACGCAAAATGCTTCAGCTTTGTCGATGATTAAGAAAATTCACCAGAAAATATAATGAGTTTTTAAGGATTCAAAGATAAATGTTTTATTTAACGATAGGGAGAAAATTCATTTATACGCATGCGCAATTTGTGTTTACACGGATCATTGCTCTTTTGTAGCTTACAGATGTCTCTGGGTTTAATAAAATAAATGAGTATCTTCAAAACTAACCCATGTTAGTGCATCTAATAAATCAATGGTGCGAGTACAGAATTTTTCGCTCGTGTACATTGAGGTACACTATTGACTCATTGATTATAATTTTAATTCACAAATAAGTGCCATTTATAATCTGTGAACTAACTTTGAAAAACAAAAGAACTGGAGTAACCGCATAAAAAAATCGAACTTTCTCGTTATGCTTTTCATTTACAGCAACAATTTAGGACTTTTTAAATAATTTTCAACTGATATTCTTTGTTAATGTTGAATAAAAAGAATGCTCTTGATTCTAAGTTTTGAGGAACTTTTTCAAATAAATATTTATATTTCGAATATTCGGAGTGCTTTAGCCGGCCATAGATGAACAAAGTGAATTTTTGTAACAAAAATCAATCGTTTTTTATGTTTGAGAATAATTTCAGCTTTCGAAATAAAAATTCGATAGAGGTCGATTAAAATTATCTTCTTCGAATTTCATAATCGTCGGTGATTGTATGTTTGAAATCAGCACTTGTTACATCAACGATTTTACGATTCATTATCTTGAATAAAATTCATCTTCGTGAAATTAAAAACTCTTAAATGTATCAAGCCATCGTTTAATTAATTCGATAATTGTAAGCGCACGAGGTAAAATGAAGAAGGCGGTCATATTTGGCTTAAAATACAGAGAGCATCATTTTAGTGATACTATTTTAAACCTAACTCCATCATAAGGCGAATGAAAATCGTATCAAACGTCATATTTAGCAATCAAAGAAACTTTTAAAAATTAAATGATTTTATTGAAACAAAACAAGCTAATTTTAAATCAATGATTGAATTGTTGGTTACAACTAAAAGAGGTGCAAGCGTGATTGTCTCAACAATACATTATAACATGGGCGAAATTTAACGAAACGAGAATATTTATTTAATTATTTTCACTATTTAAATGTAAAAATCTTTTTAACCAAAAGGAGAATTAGTTAGCCATTAATTCGACTGTTGTTATAAATCTATAATTCAGCAACCTAACTCCTAAAATGATGTGTTCTGTATAAATAGGTTTTTTTTAAATTCTGTTCGACTAATATTTAAAGCGTCAATCGTTACGTAATCAAGTTGGCTAAGTTTTGTCGGTTTATGACTCAAACTGTCAAATATTTTCAACTTTAATAATCTAAAAGGTTTTACCAAAATTCCTGTGGATTCTAAATTAGGATTTGACCTTTTGAGCATATCAAAAATTTTAACAGATCAAGCAAAACAATGAACTAATTTTCATTTTTATCGTTTAGATTTCTTTTGATTATGACGAGAAGAAATTTTAGAAAGTCAAATATCAACGGAATTCACACTTTATACAAAATTGGCTCTTAAAATATTCGATATAACAGTTAAAAAAAATCATTTTCAAATATAGAAATCATGGATAAGTCTTCGTTAACTATCTTATAACTTGAACAAAAGCAGCAATGAACTAAAATTAAAGCCTCGTTGATAGTTTCTAACTCCCACATGCCTAAAGTGTGGATTTTATGCAATTTGACAGTGCGCACGCGCTTTAATTAATAAAATTCGTGCGCTGTTTTTGTGACAAATAAATTATTTCGGTGAATTAACGTTTTTATTAAGATGAAACTGATTTTTTACGTTTCATTTGAATCTGTATAAGTCTAAAATTAATATCGATTACACTTTTGCAACAACAATCATTTGCTCGGTATTTTTCAAATGTAAACGCAAAAAATGTTGAATTTAATTTATCGAATCATAGGTTGTTTATCTTATTACGTGTAGGATCGTTTTATTATGATATTATTTGAACATACTCTTAACATTTATAATTTTCCAGCTTTGACTCCTGGTCCTGATTTGAACAAATATACACGAGATACTGCAATCTAATAAGTTGATAAAAATCATGAAATTTCTAATAACTTATAAATCATTGATAAGTTATCCTAAATTAGCGTGGATCATGTTAAAAAGTTTGAACATACAAAGGGTTTAGTCTCTGATGACATTTCGATATATATTAAAGATTAAGATGAGTTAATAATAAAATCTATCACCATATTTTCCTACCAGATGTTAAAAAAAAATTACACTTAAATCTCCAAATGGACGCAGATGATTGATAACTTATTTGAAAACGCAAGATCAATGGCTAATTTCATTGAAATTTAGAAAAACAAAAATTGAAAAAGATAAAAAACATAATCTTCCCCTTAAAATTTGAATATTCAAAAAATATTTTTTAGATTTTTATCAGACGCCGCCATTATTCAATTTTGTGAAATGGCAAAATTACAGTAGGTATCTGCCCAACAACAAAATTAAGTGAATCAATTCGAAAAATACAATATTTCTAAATATTTAGTTTTTAGATGGTAAGAGCTACTCATTAAGAATGTTTGCTTCTAACCAAAAATGAAAGAACTCGTGTAATTATAACAACTAACAATTAAAATAAAATTCTTGAATCAATTCCATAAAGCCCTAAACGTATATAAGGTTTTTTAACATTTTCACAACTTATCGCGTTTTCTCGCCTAAACATGCTTGGTCAGAGATTAATATCGCGTATTTGCAGAACCCGACCATTCATAAGAATGAAGGTGATTGATAAATTAATCAGAAAGCCTGATGTACACCTAAAAAAAATATGTTCGCGGAGAATGACATTTAGGTATAATTATTTATTATTAAGCTTCTCATCAATGATCAAAAATCAGCTAATTTTATGTCTCAGACGAAGTATAACAAATTTTGAGCTGATGCTTTTGTGCGACTCTGAATTCAGACGAAGATACGATGATAAAACACTTAAGTATGAGAGTTCTTATGTCTTAATATTTCAGTCATGGATCTTGTTGCATAAATTACATTTATATGTAATTTTTCGTTTTTCATCAATTTTTCAACAACTTCATCGTTTTTCTCTTCAACGACTGTCAACTCTGCTTTACAGTTATTGCTATGGGCGATTTGCTCTCAGGTTATTAAATCATGTGTATCTTGCAAGTAGAGCAAGTAAAGTGAGTTTTTAAGTATGGTTGGTCTAAGACGTCACGCCTCTTGTCGACAAGGCACCCATATGTGAGGTAAGGCGTGATAACGTATCCACCTTTTTTATGGTGTGTTTTACATCTTGTTGTCCTCTCCCAACATTATAAGTAGATCTGCGGGAATCTCAGAGGTGTCACCTACGAGGGAACGATACATTAACTGTCGGTCGGCGTTGACGATATACTTTAAAGTACACTCTATTTCTCGATGGAAGAAATCGACAATTTGCTTCCTAAATTGGTTGAGAAGTGTCATTTTTTGCTCTTGATTCAAATCAGAGTCTTGAGCTAAGTAGAATTCTAACAGTTCATAGAAATTATTTCGGATTGTAATTGCTGAACAGATGAGATTAAGAGCGTCTTGAGCGAAAGTGAAGTTCATTTCAATCCATCCATCGCAAACGATCTTGGTGCATGAAGAGTCTGTATCGATACTCGATGTGAGAAGAGTCGGAACGGCGGGGATCTTGGTACAATTAAGAAGGTATGGTTTCGTGGTTTCGAGAAGGCCAACGTACACAAGCATCCAGGGCTGTTTTCCCGCGTATAATCGCTCTCTTAAGAATTCAGGATATAGACCATAAAAGCTATTTGGATGTAAGCTCAAAAACTGTTTATCCTTTGTGTGAAAAAATTGCTCTGAATCCTTTCTGAATGCGTTGTTTTCATCAGGAAGTGCAAACTGCGGATATAATCCGAGTGAAATTCCCAATGAGAATAAAATGTGGTCTTGTAATGGCATGTTATCGAGAGAAATGTCACCCAGAATAGACCCGCTTCGGCCAAGTCGGAATTCAATCTCCTTGACATCTAGATTGCTGAAATCCTGTTCTTCCTCGTCAACAAAGTTAAAATCGGCGTTAAGAATTTTCCTTTTTCGAGGGGCATTTAATAATTTATCCTTAAGATCCTTCAACTCGGCCACTTCCGTTTTACTGAGCCTTAATTTGCCACGATCGGAAGTGGAGGATAGTTTAAGGGTTTTCAACAACTGTTTGAACTGGTTGCACAGCTGAACCATGTCAAAAAATCGGCGTTCGATGACACCTAGTTTTCTGCACCATAATTTTGAAAATCTAGACTTATCAGATCTTTTAAGGTTCATCCATTTAGAGAAGCAATTAATAACCACGAATGGATCCCCTTCACAATTCGCTATGAAATTTTCGCTTACGTCTCCGAGATGTTTGTCTTTAAAATCACATTTTCCATTAAATGAAGTGCTGAAAGGCGTTTGAATTCCGAGAGCAGATACGTATATAAGTGAGGCACTAACCATATCTAGAAACGTTCCATACAACAAAACTGCTCCTACACTGGGCTCCAATGGCAATGATGACATGGCCCGACCAAGAAAGGTTATTTCTCCATTTTCACTGATTGCATTTCGAATTTTAAGGTCTTTGAGAGCACAATTTATCCCCGACGTTTCGGGAGCCTCGATGAAAGGGAAAGATAAAACGTCGTTGATTCCCAAGCTTAACATCTGCAAAACCAAACTATTCAAGTCGGCTCTCTTAATCTCTGGAATCGGAAATTCGTCAAAGTCGTTGAAATCACTCTCAGAGTATATGCGATAACAAATTCCCGGGCCGGTTCTACCCGCTCTACCTTTGCGCTGTTCAGCACTCGACTTGCTGATCCACATTTCGACTAACTTTCTAAGTTTAATCGAGGGATTATATGCCATTTCATTAACCTATTGATTTTAACTTCGAATATCAAACCTTTCAGAATCATAAACGAATCTAATTCCATCTATGGTAAGTGAGGTCTCTGCAATGTTGGTAGAAACGATGCATTTTCTAACACCATCAGGAGCGTAGTCGAATACCTTCGAATAAGACGCAGAAAAACTTTATCCTGATCGTCAAGGGACAAATTTGAATGCAGTGGAAGAACGATCCAACGTTTGTTACTTTCGGCATATTTTATCGCTTCATTCACCACTAAATTGATCTCTTTAGCTCCATTTAGAAAAATCAGTAAATCGCCCCCTTCCTTAGAGGGAAACTAACAAACATTAAAGATATATACTTTTTGGTCAATCATCTGGAGAACTCGAACGTAGGGAATAGGATCAAATTTATTCGACTGTTCCCGAATAACGATGTTTTTCTATGTTAATGCTTCGATTACCTTTGCAAAATCTGGAATGTACTCAAGGACTATTGGGTGAAGTCGCCCAGGAACCTAATCTGAGTTTTGTATACGACCTGTATCAAAGGACAACCACCAAAGAAAGATGAGAATAAATTTGCATTTATGGTTGCTGACATGAGGATTACCTTCAAATCTTCACGTTGTTTTAACAAGCATTTGAGAATCCCCAATAAGAAGTCGCTATTTAGATGGCGCTCGTGAACTTCATCGACGATGATGACGCTGTATTGGGAAAGTAGTGGATCGACTTGAAACTGGCGGAGGAGCAAGCCCTCTGTCAGGAATAGAATTTTCGTTTGAGCAACTTTGTTTGTGTCGAAGCGGACGTGATAGGCGACATCGTTGCCGAATTCATTAAATGTTTCGAAGCTGACCCGCTTGGCAAGAGAAATGCAGGCGATCCGCCTGGGTTGAGTACAGCAAATTTTATCATAGCCCGAATGAAGAAGGAACTGAGGAACCTGAGTTGACTTTCCACACCCAGTATCACCGGCTATTATTACCACCGGGTGCGTTCTCAGCAGGTATATGATTTGATCTTTAAAATGGGCGATGGGCAACTCATGTTGGAACTTTTTGATTTTCTTAAGTTTATTAAACTGACATTAAAAAAAATTTAACATTTTGTCGTTGGAGAAAATATAGAGAAAACCCTGAGTGAATTTTTTGAAAGTTACGGATATCCTCAATTGTTACATTAAACTTCAATAGTTTGCTTGGATATCTCCCTTTCGTCAGGCAGTCTTATCTTGAAAGGAATTGTTTCTAAAACAAATGTGTCTATCATCAAATTTACAAACTTTTTTCCTTAGCCTTTCCACTGGAATCTCGGTTGATTTTTTCCAAGTATTTAAGATAAAAAGATTTAAAGCTTTTTGATTCATCGCTGTATAAGTATGAAAAAAACTATACAGAGTTAATAATTCACATCGAGATAGTACTAATGTTTTCAGCAGGTTGAACCTTTCTGTATCCCAATGTTCTCGATTCAAAACCATAAAAACGAAATTTACCGATTGCGAACCATCGTTTAACATGGCTTTCATATTATAGCTCAACGTTATTATGATAGACCATAAATCTTATAAAAACTTGTTATGATGTCTTCAATCTAATATCATGAGGTAAACTAGATACAGAGATTAGATTTATGACAAAATGGCAATAAATTTATTTTTTGTCATTTAATAACTAGTAATCATTGAAACTCTGATTTATGCAAGCAATCTCTAGGTATAATGAATTTTTTTGACAGTTTTTAAATTTTCTCTTCAATAATGCATGATCCTTTTTTTACTTATGATTACTACAGTTCAGGTTTTGAATGAAAACTACTCTTAAAGGTTAAAATTTATGCATATATATGTAATAGAATTTTATGAGGTTAAAAAGCGCAATGTATTTTCGTTTTCATTAGGAAGCGCCAAAGTTTACATGTGTCAATTCAATAAAAATCGTAAGGACTATTTTATAATTTATTTATAATACTTTTTTTCATTTTAGAAAATAATAAACTGGAATTACGAAGATGCAACCTTATAATTTTTATTTTAATTAATTTTTGTAAAGATCTAATTTCAAATAAAATTTTATTTATTTTGAAATAACACTTTTTTATTTGAACATCGTATATAAAAGAAACTACAATGGAAATAATTTTATATTAGCAAAGGTCGAATCTCAAAATGACCTAAAATAATATCTAAAATATGATTTTAATACCACCAGAATACACTAAAATTTCGATATGATTCAACGCAAATTGTTGTTAACTTTAAAATTTCATATTATAAACTAGTCAATGAATATGTTTTCTTTCAACAGTTTTCGCGTCAAATATTAATTTTAGCATGACGGTAAGGTCGTTTCAATTCAATTTATTTTAATTAGAAAGAGCATTATTTTATCAATTCAATTCGATAAGTTTAGTATTTAAAGTTTGTAATATAAATAAAATTTTCCTCATTTATAAACCATTAATTTTCTTAACTGAAATAAAGCATCGGTTGGAATTAAAAATCTGAAAAAACTAATCTTTTAGGATCAACATTTTCCAAAATCATTGAAATTGGTGATTTTCATAATGAGTATTTTGGACATAAAAATTCACAATTAATTGGTTGATTCCAAAACTTCATAAAAACAAGCTTTCCACGAACTCTTCTTTCATGTATTTTTAGCTCCAGTGAAAGATACAACATCAAAATTCCTCAGTAGAATTTCTTTTCTCCCTTTATTTTTGATAAAAACAAATAATTAAGTTCAAACTTCTTGCCCGAACCTTTAAAACCATATAATTTGTATTAATAACACCATGAATTGAATTATTTCCATTCACGACTTATTTTTTCAATGAAACGAGCATTTTTTCATTTAAGCTTTTCTTTTTTGTAGAATTGTCGAATGAAATTTTAAGGATCTTTTAGATGGATATTTTTCTTGATATTATTTTTCTCTTAATTGTCAGAAATATGCTGTTAAATTTTGATAATTCATAAATATAGAAATATTTTGATGAAAAATCACAAATATTTAAAAGGATAAAAAATGGGCGGATAAAAATTTCAAATAAGTTTATGACCTAGGAGCGGAAACATTTTGAACTAATGTAAAAGTAAAAGAGTAAAACATCACACAAAACCGAGAATTCATGCGCATATTAAAAAAGAATTAAAAACAAATATTTCTCAAATATAAATTTAAAAACATATGCTTCGACAATGGAAACTTCCGATTAAAAGTTTAAAATAAATTTATGGGATTATTTCCGATTCCTACGCTCGGTATTTTACATTATCAAAATATAAACTTTAAGATGATCACAAAAATGCAGTTTTTAATTTCTCTTTCGCCATTACATCAATAGTTATAGCCATATTAATTATATAATTAATCTAAATATACGATCTTTCCCGAGCATCTGTATGGCTGGTTTGAAAATGTTCAGGTTCTCGTAGATCTTTGGGGATCTAAATGCAACTAAAAATTTTTGTATTGAAAATGGCCTTTTCCAAACATCAATTAACTGTTGATTTTGGGGGTAAACTTAATGTTTAACAGAGAAAAAATATGAAATTTTGTGAATCGACCTTCACGGCTTGTCCGCTGCGGTGGAGATGCACCAACACAGGATGCACAAAGTACAAGTGCACTTTAAGTTTTAGGCGGGATACCTGGTTCGAAAAGGCAATAAAATCTTTCGAATATAGATATTTATAATTATCAATTGTTTTACAAGAAAACATTCTTGTACTGGCACAATTATCGAGGTTTCTGTTGATTCAGAGTGTACCATCTCAGAATCAACTATCGATCGGTACGCTATCTGCTTGGAAATATGCTGCGAAATAGTTATACATAAATCTAAGCCCATAGGGGGGTTCTGAGTTTGTAGTTGAACGAGGGTTTAAATTCGGCAAGTGCAAATATAACAATGGAGGAATCACTGATGGCATATGAATTTTAGGTGGTATTTGTTGTGAAACTAGAGAGTGTTTCGTTATACTGATTCCATCTCGAGATTCAAACACTCTCGTGCAAATAATCGAAGGAAATATCAGACCTGGAACGACAGTCGTGAAAGATTGTTTCAAGTCTTTTAGTTCTATATCCCTTCATGAGTTCAACCCTCAAACAGTTTATCATAGCCTCAATTTCGTGAATACTCAAAGTGGTACTCACACGCAAACAATAGAATCAACCTCGTGGCAGATCAAACGGCAATTGCCTAACACTCACACAAGAAATGAAAGGCTCTACTTATACTTGGGAAAATGTTTGTGGAATAAATATTTGAAGGAAAAGGAGTGAGTCCATTCAAATAATTGTTAAAATGTCTATTTAAAATTAGGTATTCCTTTTGATTCTTTTTCGATTAAAAATTAAAATTTGTAAATTATAAGTCGTATTTTTTAAATTTTTTCCTTTTTAAAATTGACATTCATATCTTCTGGATCTATTTCTTGTATGACAGTGATAGAAATACATCGCCAATTTGTTTTATGATTTTCAGATATACTGACCAACGTTGAATTTCCAAATACCATCCGAATTCATGTAAACTATATACAACAAGCAAAATGTAAAATTAAGATCAGGAGTATCAATAAAAAATGGTTATCTATCGAAATAAACACCAAAATGAATATTTTCCCAAAAATTTAATGGAAATAACCACAGGCGCGTGCAAAGTTAATGTTTGTAAGCTCTTTAGAAAGCGTTATATTAAATGAGAGAGAAATTTTCATGATTAATTGAACAAATATACTATGATTAGAAAAAAGAGCTTGCAAGATATGGAAATATACCAATGTTTATACATAAATAGTTTTCAAAATTAATCAACAGAAGGTATGGCGGCAAGTAGAATTTATAAACGGTAATTATAATATGTTCTGATAATCTCCTAGGTTTGAATAAAAAAAGGAGTCATATTAATCGTAAGACTAATTTTAAGTTACTTTCAAATATCCCACAATTTACGAGCTTTTTCCTCGATTTTAACAATAAAACCAGAAAATATTTTGATTGAACTAAAACCATCAAATCCAATACTCTGCGTAGCATTTTCGTTCTTTTTAATCGAAGTTTAAAAATATAAATTTGAAGGTGTACATTTTCCTTCTTAGCATCATAAACGTTTAATAAACGTAAAATTTTAAACATTCAATTTTTGACTTTGTTGAACTTTATTATTTTTAAACTTAAATTTAGCTTTGAACAATTTATAATGGTTTAATATACCAGGCGAGTTTATAAATAAGTTATAACATATTAAGTGATAAAAGTTGGTTGGTTTATCGTTACCAAAAATATACTTTTTCAATTTTTATATTTTTCAATATTAGAGAGCTGTTTTGTATGCTAAGAGGATATTTTGATATTTCCATTAAAAAACATGAAAAGCCGTAAACATCTTTAAGTGTGTTATTCACCATTTGTTGTCTAGAATCAGTTAAAATAACCTTAATATTTATTATGATAAATATTTTAATTTTGATTCCTGCATTATATACATCGAAAAGAGGTGAAAATTAACAAAATAATGAAAACGATCTTTTTATCACATTTAATCAAAAGAATAAGCTTAAGCATGATTATTTACAATTTTTGAAACAAAATACTTTCATGTTTCTTTTTAAATTAACACAAAATCACTTTAAATAAAATAATTTGAAACATAATCTTGGTGAACTCGTATCTTATATCAAAACTAAACATAATACGCACGAGCGTTTTGTTTGAAACCGACACGAAAAGACGAGTAGAAAGAAGGGACGTGAAAAAACTTATTTATTAGTCATCATTTTTTTACAAAAATTAAATGTCATGTATTTGTTGCCCGAACGTACGCATGTACAAACTCGCGCTGTAGATTAAATTGATCAGATTTTATTTTGTACTCTTAGAAAATAAAACTTATTTACTTCTAAACTTGATTCCAAAAAATTAAATTACTTAGCCATATGTATATGATAAATATAAGGAAGTACAAATAAATATTGATATGGTAGGATTTCTATAAAATTAGTCAAAAGTGTTAAAGCGAAAGAATTTCTCCCAGGCCCACAAGAAAATTTTGCGAGCTGAAATATAAGTCGCCCACGCGCAATAGATAAAATCTATGAAACAAAGAATATCATTATAAAATCATGTTTCGTGGTACAACAACATGATGATTCTTAAGCATTCAAGGATTAATCAACTCATGCTAAGAATATGCAGTTTTCCTCAATTCGGGTTAATAGATGAATGATTTTTATGTCCAATATGATAAAAAATGGTCCCCCGCTGACAAGTTCATCCAGGTACTTTTTTTGCGATTAATTTCAACAAAGTTATTTGAAGATATCAGTTAAAAAAATACAATTTAATAGAGGGTGCCAAAACACTACCTGTTCCCTTAACAGTTAGGTTATTTGTGATCGGGTAAAGTGATACCTCTCGTTATGATCTCAACTAATTTCTGAACTCGGTTCGTACCAGAAAATTTAAAATCAATTAAGGCGAGCGTGCGAATGCTCGTCTGATGCTATGATATCTCCACTTGATTTCGGAACTAGCTGGCCTTCGTTTGTACCAAATAAGATCTTTTATCTCAAAAGTTACACCTTGCTCAATCTCAAATTCGTTCTTAACCTGAGGTAGCTCTGAAAATAAATTTAATGTTTTTGGAGGCAAAATATTCATCTAAATTAGAAATTAAAGTCGACGATGGTATAAGTAAATTTGGTGAATATTTAAAAAGTAACTAATTATAATATGAACTTAGAATTAATTAACGTAAAATAAATATGACTAAAAGAGAATTTTGTTGTAACTATCAGACGCCTGACATTTAAAAGTTTTTAAATTTTCTCACTTTTATGAATATCATCATTTCAATTCATCGTGAAATTAAATGTTTTATTAATTTTGCCATGGGATAAATTCATTAAGAATTTGGTGTAGAGAATCCTTTGCGTTTCATTTTTAGACCCTGGAAACATAAGAATGATAAAATCAACTTTCGATATTTGTCGTCTAGGTTCCAGGAGGGCACAATATTTAAATAAGTAAATTCTTTCTTCTCAAAGTTTAAAAAAGAAGCTTCGTTGAAATACAACCAACAACTCATATTTTATGTTTCTGTAAATCGTTTGATGAGTAAAAAACTTAGATTTTTATTTGGGTTTTAAATGAATAAAAAGAAATAAAAAAGATTTAAATTTGATATTTATTTATATAACTTGCACAAAATTGCGCGGTTCACATCTAGTCGAATGATTACGAATTTTTGTCACAACATGGCAAAATTAGAAAAACTTTCAATTAAGGGAATTCGTAGTTATAGCCCAAATAAAGAATCAGAAATCGAGTTTGTGGGCAATTTAAACTTGATTCATGGGAAAAATGGTAGTGGTAAAACTGTAACTTATTTTTTGTCATAGACGATTCTTGAATGTCTTCGACTGATTTTCACCGGAAATTTTCCAGCGGGGACAAAACTTAACAGCTTTATCAACGACCTAAAAGTAACGTTTTGTTATAAAAGTTAACAAATTCAAAAAGGTTACAGCCAAAATCGAACTAGTTTTTCTGGATAAAAACGGTGAAAGATGTAAAGGAACCCGGTCAATCTTGGGAATTATGAAGGTAATACATTTTGATTTTAGAACAACAAACTGGAAACCAAAACTCTTGAATCTCGTTTAGAAAAATGAAGTTGCGAATAAAGTATTTTTGACATTTTCAGAAACGGAACATAAGTTCACGCTGTTCTGATTTCGTAAATGAAGTATTTAAGCACCTTATTTTGATCTTTGACTTAACTGGAGTCACTCCGGCACTCATGGACTATGTCGTTTTCTGCCACCACGATGATTCTTGTTGGCCTCTTGCCGAGCCAAAGATCCTCAAAGACAGATTCGACTCCATTTTCGCAACCGCACTTTACAACAAAGCCCTCGAATCAATTAGAACTGTGAGGAGACTAAAAGTATTTCTCTTTCCAACAGGCTCAAACTATACAGGAAATACAACCAATGCTTTCTCAACTCAAAGAAATAGACAATAAATCTCGAGAAGTATTTTAATAAGCAACCAGATTTCACAGAACATAAGAGAAATAAATTCTGAAATTCTAACCAAAAACAAACAAAATCAAAGAATAAATGACAAAACACAAAGTTTACAAGTATTTTGAAAAATCTTGACGAATAGACAGAAGTGAACTCATTAAATAAAATTAAATCACAAACCGATAATATTTTCAAGAAAATTGGTAAATTTCAAGACATTACGCAGACCATTTTACAACTCTGAATTCCAAACTTTGTAATGAGATGGAGAGCATGATAGAATTTAACAATTTCAACCATGGTTACCTTCTAATAGAGAATTTAGACAAAAGAGACGTCGAACAAGAAATTGTTGAGAAAACTTGTCAATTAAAAACAATTGAAAGACAACTTGAAGATGTATTTTTGCTCTTCTATAAGATCAACCAAGTCGAAGAGCAAATCAGTTCCAAACGAGACAATCTTCAACTGATTTACAATGAAGAAACGATCGAAAATCGACTTTTGCAGCAAAAAACTAAAGTTTTTTGATGAAATAAGCAGGATATACACTCTAAGTTAAGCACAATCCCAGATCTCATTGGTTCCGAAACAAACCCAAATCACCTCAACCTGAAAACAATCATAGATAGCATTCATAAACTATTAGAAATCACTCAAAACGAGCACAACAGTGTATCCGATAACTTCGATTGCCAAATCAACGAAATTACAAAATAATTAGCGACAAAAAAACTCACCTTGATTCTTGTATTCTCGCGATCGGAACTCTCAAACGCAAAAATCTTTAAAATCAACAATAAAAATAGAAACTGAAAATAAACTGAGGGACATTAATTCCAAGATGGAGAATATTAAATTAAATTCCTTTGAACGAGAGCAGCTAAGAAAAGAATTAGACCATAAAAAGCACTTAATTTCTGAGTTAAATCTGCAAAACGGGAGTTTTTAAGTGATGAAATTCAAATAATTGAGAATAACTTGAAAATTAAGGATGAGATTGCATCAAATCTTCAAAAACAGTTCGATTTATTAAAAAATAAATCCTTAATTGCAAAAGAACATGAATATTTTCAAACTCTGATCAACTCGAACACTGAAGAACTTGTCAAATTGTATGTTTTCAGATTTATAAAGCTTTCAAAATCACGAAAAGTTATTTCTCAAGTTAGCGAAGCTGTTTTCGAACAATCTTCAGAATATTTTAACAGTTTATCCCAGTGTATTTCTGGGAAATTATCTGAATTGGAGATTCAGATAAGAGACATTCAATCCAAAATATCCATTCACAAAAATGATGCTTTGAATTTCAAACAAAATTTAAAATATAAAGAGTAAATTCAAGCCTATAATACAAAGAGAAAATTTGAAATCACTGAGTTTCCAATTCAAGAAATCTGAAGGGGTTGATACAGATTTTACAATTATTTCTCGAATTATCAACGAGATCGACAGAACCTCATCAAAGATAATCAAACATAAATCTCTTAAAAAGTATCACAGAAAAACAACAAAAAAAATACAAGAAAATCACGAATGTCCAATTTGCAAAAATCACCAAATTAATGAAACTAAAATTATCGAAAACGTAAGGAAAAGTTACAATTTACAAGATCAACAGTAAGAACAAAAAGCATTCTGAAAAAATTGAAAAATATGAGAAACTAAAAATGGAAAAGATCGAGATTAAAGAACATCACGAAAGTCTATGTCGAGAAAACGAAATTGTTTTTCATATATTTTTATTGAGCAACAAAAAACATGGCTTGAAATCCAGGCTTTTTCTGAAGGTGTAACAGAAATTCGTCAAAAAATAAACGAATGCGACCGAATCGTCGTTGAAAATACGAGTAAACTGAACGATATTAGTTCATTAAAAATTCAACTCCATGAGGTTTTGATTCAATGCAAATTATCACAAAAAATCGTAAATGATATTCAAGAATTTCGTCTTAAAATAAACACAGAATATATCGAATCTTATTCAGGTAAGTAGAATTTAATAATTCTAGAAATCGAGGAAAAAATTACAAAAATTGTCAAAGATATCAAAGAAAATAAAAATTCTTTGTATCACTCTTATATTATCTAGAAATGTGGAAAATTCAAAATTGGAAAGTTTTCGAGCCAAGCTGAATGAGTTCAACGAATGTAAATTAAAACTAACAAATGACTTGCTTGAACTGCAGAAAAAGATGGTAAACATCTTATAAATGTTCAGATTGAGATTCAGTCCGACTCAGGACTCATCGACGAACTGAATCAACAGAAACAATCGCTGAATTCATCAAAAACAGATTTGGAGGGAATTATCAAAAATATCACACAAAACATTGAGGAAGAGCAGAAAAAAACCACTCTGATAAAAATGGAACTTGATAACCATGCTAAAACTCTTAAAAAATATATTGATCAAAAGAACGAAGCACTTATTTCCCAACATGAGAAATTATCACATTTAAAAAAGTTACATGACGAGACCAAATCGTACTCATTCCTTCAGTAACTGTCAGATTTCACAAAGAAAAAATATTCTCGAAATTTGAGACTTCAAACGAAAAGATCCTATGTATGAATAAAAGGTTAGAAGAATTTAAAGAACAAATAAAACAGAACCTTACGGTGAGAAACGACCTGACTGTAAAATTGAAAGATATAAAAGTATCATATTTATAACCTGAGAATATACTGTGTGAATTAGAAACATATCGAGTCTATCTTAGTAAATACCACGAACTAAACGACAATAATTCACAAATTAAAAACCTGAAATCTGAACTCGTATCCCTCACAAATGGAGTTGATGTTGTCAAGTAATTAACCTTCTAAAGTCAGGGAAATTGAGAACAAGACGAATGATTTGTTAAATTTAAAAAAACAGGCTCATTTAATTCAAGGAAGTTTGAGTGAGTTAGAAAAACAACAGTCTAACATGGAGAAAGATTTGGAAAAGCCTCCATTTCTCAACTCCGGTGAAGCATATCTAAAAATCAACTGAAGTCAAGGTTTTGAACAGGATTCTCAATGATATGGATCAATATTACGCTGCATTTGATTTGTAGTGTTTTTTATCCAATAAGTGCAATCACAAAATACCATTCCGATAAAATTGAGGAAATAAATAAAATTATCAAATCTTACTGGCGCATCGCGTACCAATCCGACGGTACTCTGTTTCGTTTTATCTAGACATTGATACAATCAAGATATCCTCTGAATTCGAGGATTGTCCCAGTTTTAAACAACGCCGTTCTTACAATTATCGCGTCGTGATGGTTCGAGACGGAATTGAAATGGACGTAAGAGGTCGGTGCAGTGCAGGTCAAAAAGTTACACTCTATCTCACTCAAGATGCTCGCATCTATTATAATTCGGTTGGCTTTATTTAACGCATTCTGCTCTACGTGTTCTTTTATTGCTCTCGATGAGCCAACTACTAATTTAGACGAGGGAAACCTCCAAGGACTGGCTGATTCCTCCGACGTTTAACAATTCAGAAGAAATACCTAAACTTCCAGCTTATCATTATCACTCACGATGAAAAATTCTTGAGATACATATGTCACGATCAGGATATCGAAGCTTATACTGAAACTTCAAAGGATCCAAAGTAAACTAATTTCAAAAACTCAGTGGTTTCTCAATAATTTCAAGGAAAAACATTTCCTCCATCTCCATCTAATATAAAAACCTTGACGGTAAAATCTTTTCCAACTTTTTACAATTTCCACAATTTTTCAATGAGAGAAACAAATTTATGCTTGCTTGTCATATTCTAATCAGAGAGATATCGTACATCTGTTTTACCCTTAAATTATATCCATTAAAAATTTCAGAGCCGTCTGAAAATGATCATGTTTCGATTTTTATACAATCAATCATCTCTTCGTAGTTTTACATAAATTTTAATTTTGGTTCAGGAAACAATAAAATAATTAAGAAATTAATGTAATAAATTTGGTCAGCTAGGGTTAATCAGAGACTTATGATGGGTGTTGTTAGCTTATGGTCAGAACCACCATTCAACTTCCAAAAAATATACTTGTTAAATCGTTAACCTGTCAGAAAATAGGCCCACTCTGAAATTATATAATGGCCAATAACTCGCTTTTACTATTTTTTCGAAATTTGTTTCTTATGTTTAAATTTTTAAGACGTAAGAATCTTCTCTTAATTCGAGATATTTGAAAATTTTACATGCCATTTTTCATGCACCACGAGGTTAATATTTATTATATGAGAGTTCATATTTGAGTGTTTTTAAGAAGTACTCCGATTAAAATAACAGTCTTCAAAAATGAAAAATATATTACTGTTAAATTTAAATTTCTTAATTTAATCAACTTTTCTTATTTTTGAGGTGTTACGTTAAAATATTAAACATGTGAAACGCGGAGACTAAACTTACGCTATGTAAATTAAAAACGAACGAGTGCTCTCGGTACTCCGTGTTATGTCAGAAGTTTAACTGAGGTTGGCTTACTTATTAACTAAATATTTTATTTTAAGTTGATAAGCATTTTTTTCATTCACAATATAAGCTCCAAGTTGCCATATTCACTATTCAAGAAAAATTTAGAAATATTATTTTAAAAATTTCAATTTAATGCGAGGCTTATGTATCAATTTATTTTAGCTTTATCTTCTGGCCACAAGAGAAAATATCTTGGTGAACTAAATTTTACAAGATAAAAATTCAGTTTTATATCGAATTCGTCGTAGTATTTTAAGAGTGTTAGCCATTTATTCTAAAATAAAACGCTTAAAGTTAAAACGATATTTTAAACGTTCGAAGATTAAATTCATAAAATAGGTGAATTTTTCGTAACTCGAGCAGCCGCAAAGATGGGTATTTACAATGACCTCGTTGTGAACACAAATATGAAGGTTACATAATCTTAACAAGCATGTTTAAAAAAATTGCGTTCAAGAAGAATCTGAAGTTAACACCGTATTCTTCGACGATAATGGTTTCTGATTTAAACGTGGGAATTCGGTGAAGTTCGAAAACTTAAGACGCAATTTCAGTGTCGTGAAATAGATAAAAGCCATTTAATTCGATGATACTCCTTCAGAATAATTTAAGCCATATAATATCTCTATCAACATGAAAATCAAATTTAATTTTGTGAATTAGGATAATATTGTTTTCTTACATATCTCATAAAATTTAAAGAATGAACGTATGTTCGTACGATCTTTCAAAAAATTAAAAATTTTTAAGGATACAACAGACTGTAAATATTTTGAATGTCAATTTTACTGAGGGCCTTTAATCCAATTTTTATTCATCTCAATTAGCCATAGATAACAAGATTTAGAATTATAAGTTCAGAAAAGATGTGAAATATTTTTTAGCGTCTCACTTGGCAATCAAAAGAAATCTATTCTTCGAGTTTATAAATAGTTTTGGCTTTTTAGAAATGACATTCGCTGCATGAGTTAATGATAGCTTATGTCTATTTTCTCATCAATATGACAAATTTCTCATAACTTATGTGAAAAAAATTACATAAATTGCACAATGTAACGAAATTAAATTTCGACGCAAAGAATAATTGACAAATTTGCAGTTACCACAAGTGCAAACCAAAGATGAAAGCTATCGATTTACGATTTAAACAAAAGTGATCGTCAACTCGTCAAATGAATCAAAACTCTCACATTAACCATAAAATATGTTAAAAAACACGATTGCTAAAAAATGTTTGAAAAAATTATTTAATTTTTAAAAGCAGTAGCATCATTAGATGTGTGCTTACGAAGTTTTATTTTCAAATAAAAATAATGTGAAAATAATTGAAAGGTTACAAAGTTGTCATTAATCTATGAAGTATGTCCAAATAAACGGATGTTTCCGGCATCTTTTCACTTTTATCCTAAACTTGAAAATATTCCATACTCAGTCGAGACAAGAAAATGCAAGAACGTATTTTGAAGGATGCCAAGCAAGGGCAAAGTCAGACAGAACAAGAAAGTTCGTGTACCGATTCCCCAGTTTCGACAAGTGACTCTAAGAATCGAAAAATTACAATATCGATAAATATATCCTCAGAAGCGGATGCAAGTAGCTTTCCATCATAACTAAAACTTAAAGCGCGAACAGGCCAGCTGCAATTATGTAAAATCATAAAACTCCAAGCGGGGAAAATGTCCGGGAACACCAAATAAGTTCTTCCAAATCCCACAGAAACCAACGCATCAGCACTTCCAGCGGCGAAATACCTTTGGTAAAAAATTAAAAACTTTCCAGTGGGATCGAATTCAATGCTTATTAAGCTAGCAGGGTGGGCCTGAAGAGTGCGATAATGTTTGAGATTTGGGTACCTGGATGAATATATACCAAACGTGAGTATTATAAGGCACCCGTTCCCATTAGTTACAAAAAAGAAGTCGTTTGTATTATTCCAAGAAATTTCGTTGACCTACAAATTTTAGCCATCATTTGACTACTTCATGTTTAAATTTTTCCTCGTGTATGATAGTGTATGTTCGCGTGTCGATAAAGGTGAGAAGATCTTCCTTTCTGATAAAGCAGATTTTACTTTATTGCCCACCGCAATCGTTTGTCCATTTGGACTCCAGGTAATATTTATGTTCTCACCACGAGTGATCACAGTATGGATATTTTGTTGATATAATGTTAATATAAATATAAGAACTACGCATGTCCCAAATTTTAACTGTCTTATCAGAGGAAGCGCTCGACAAGATGTCGGCATTCAGAGGGTGCCAACGAATTTGATCAACGCTCTCTGTATGTCCTCGGAACGTTATTTCTTTTTTCAAGGGTTAAATGATCAAAATACTAGGCGTTCGCGATCGAAAGCGAAAACGTTGATGGTTTTGTCAAACGAACCACTCGCAAGTTTTTTACCATTACAATTCCACCCGACTGTATGAACTTTTGCTGAGTGAGCATTAAATTCCTCAACCACACAATTTTTGGAAAAATATTTTTGTCTTTCTTGCAGATATTGATCGGTTGGTTTCGACAAAATTTCCATTATTAAAAGTACGTTGAAGTTAGCCGATCGTATTTCGTGAATTTTATCGAAACAAACTAAACAAAAAATTTATTCCTACCGCTAGAATAAATTCAGGCCAAATCATAATTTCATCGTTCAAAATTTTTGTTTTCATTTCAAGAATAGTCGATTTAGATAAATTAAGTTCAAGAATAATTTCAATCAGGAAACGTTAAAAACAATCCTATGATAAATTAATTAACCATATCAGATAATTAAGAGTATTGTGTAAAACGCGGCTAGTTGAACATACCAATCGAAGGAAAAATAAAACTCTTTCACTCGTTGTTTCTTATTTCTAAATGTGGATTTTTAAAATCATCTCAATATAAGTGGCTTTATTCATTATTGGAATCCTTTCGTGTCGGTTTAACACTCTAAATTGTGGAGGCTGTTCTAATTTTTCATAAATTTGCCAATTTCACAGAGGTTAAAATTTTATCACATGAGGCCATCAAAAATAACAAACCATGATTCAAAATTTAATCTCAAATAATACACGAGTTAAAAATGCCAAGAATATTACAAAATTAATTTTATTTTTGTAATACTTTAGGATTTCAAAAGAAAGGTTGTTTACTTAAAGGAAGGCGTGGAAAAGTAAACGCGCACGCCTGTTAAATAAAATGAAATTCAACGCTTATAAGTGATTCTTGAATTAAGACGGGTGGGATTTATACATTTTATTCTATTAAAAATGAATTCACGAAATTCCCTGTTGGTGGTTTGAGTGTTGTTCATTGAAAGGGAATTCAGACTTAAAATACCTCCAAAGCGAGAGCTAAATTTTGATATCTTTCAAATTTGTTATCTGTTAGAGTTTGCCAGATCGGTTGTAGTTATAAAAAATTCGCTCCATACTTAAGGGTCAGATCTCCCCATCAATGTGTTTGTGGAATTTAAAAGATCAGTTAGTTTTGATCACAGTTATTTCTTTCCTATCAATTTATTACCGTCTTCAATCGACTTAGTTGGTTTAAATGTACCTTAACATGGTACTAATATTGTTCGCTCCCCTTATTAAAAATGCGTAAAAAATTAAGAGTATCGTAATTCTAAATTTTTTCGACTACTTTCAATATCTATTCGATTCTGGATTCTTTTTAAGTGTAGGAGTAATACCGCCAAAAACTCAATTTCCTGTCAATGTTACGTCAAGTTGAGGGACATGTATAAAAAAGAAGCACACGATGGCAATTTATTGTTCAGTTGACACACCAGTGCTAAAATGAATCATTAACGCTAAAAGGAACACTTTTTAGTGATAAAAAGTTCATATATGACATAAATAATTTCGTAATACAGTATAATGGTATTTAAATGTTTTGAGAACACTCCCACGAAACTGAACGAAATATTGTATTTTTGCCTCTGCTGAACCAGGTACTGAAATCAAACCTGATGGTTGGAGTGCTCATCAAAAAATTTCAGAATTCGGCTTCAAATATGACGAGTTATAAATGAAGAAAATTTATTTTATAAACTTCAGCAAAAACACAAAGAAAAGAGTATGAATGGTCACATGAAAAAATACAAAAATGAAAATGATAACAGGAACGAAAATTGAATAATACAACAAATATGGATGAATTCTGTTCAGAAAATTCTTTAAAAAGTAGTTCTTTGTATAATGATTAAAAATTGGGCGTAACTAATTTTTTCGTCCAATTTTTACAAGTGATATCATTTATATTTTAATTATAATATATTTAAGAAACAAATGGAATATCAATTAATAACCTAACATTTAATCAGGGGAGTGGACAATAGTAATACTCCCAACATGCTTCATGACCGTTTTATTATACTCGTTCACTTAATTTTTTTATTTCCTTCAAAATTGACTGTCCCGTATGAAAACGACATTAAAATAATTTTATTTTTTGGAACTTTCATTCGATGGTGTTGATAAAAGCAAACTCATAATCAGGTTATAGCGCTCAACATGTTTATACTCAGCTCAATTTTTTATGATGAAAATTCCGCAAAATATTATCAACTTTTCCTTATTTTTACTCATATTAATGGAACATATACCTGAGCTTATAATAAATAAACAATTACCATCATAATTTATTAAAAGGATGGAGAGCTGATCTAAAGGTGCAGCCAATAAATGGGGGCGAATGTGAGAAGGGGAGTCATTTGGGTCCATATCATGATATTTAAGTGTTTCAGCATGTAATCTCCAACGAAATGTTTTCTTTTTAAGGGAACTCATTTTCTTAGTAACAGTGAATTCAACCTTATCCAAATTTAAACATTCTCTGTCTTTTCCGAGCTGGATTTTAACTTCACTTTTTCTTGGAATTCATCAATAAAGCTTCTATAATTTTCTTATAAATTCAATTTAATCATATATTTGTAAATCTTATATGAATACCAACCAAGCAGGTTCCCCCATTTCTTAAATGAATTTCCCTCGGAATTGGCGTACTAGTTCCATATGTCGTTATCTAGCTTTTAGACACGTGTAAATTCGCGCTGCACTTCTGTTTAGAGTAAGATTGCATAAATAGTGCCGCGCTTGCTCAGATTAATTTACACACTGTTCTGCATGCCAAACATGCCGCCGAAGTCAAACACGTTCACAATCTAAGTTCATCATTGATTATTTTTTCAAGCATTCTTTGGGATGATACCTTATAGCTTTTCGCACGAGAGATTAAACCGAAATAAATGCCACAAGTTATTATTGTTTAAAAAAAGCTAGTTTTTGATCAAACGCAAGTCGTTCAAGAAATATTAAAATTTTCAATATTTTCATGTTTGTGTGTAAGTGATAAAAGAAAGACGAATGCGCCAAAAGAGGTAGGTAGAGTCCATCAATTTATTAGAATCTGAAATAATCAGTGCAGAATAGAATTCCACATTCTTGTTTGCCTTCCCGACTTTGCGCGCACCACTGTTATGATTACTTCTTCATACGCCTAGTTAACGAAATAAAGCTCTATTTTACTTTTATGGATAAAAAAATTATGTTATATACTAGTTTCATATTGATAACTTGCGTAGTAAAGCTGTTTTTGTCTCTAAAGGTTCCCGCAAGCTCGCTTTTACGTTAAATTTCATCATTAGTAAATTTCCTTCTGTTATAGAATAAGGATTATTTTAATGTCTTGTACAGCACGCACAGACAACTTCACGATAAAGTTCTTCCTATACATTATTGACCTTTTACGCAAGCTCCATGTTTTCAGAATAAAAGAACTGAACTGACGAATAATTAGCGGGACCAAAAAACACAAACCCACCTTTCCAACCTTCAATGAGAAGCTCACAAAGACTCATCGATTTTTAGTGATTTATTTTTCGAAACTTAATTATTATAAGACGTGATATTATTCATATGAAATCCTGTATAAAATACACCTCAATCATAAGTATTGGTGGATACGATTCTTAATAACAAAAAATTAGGAGATTCAGCTATTTTTGAGCAGTTGGCCGACTTTATAAATATCAGATAAACGTTAATCGTTTGAAAGATAAAAGAATAAACCTGAATGCACTTTGAACAAATTAATTATTGACAAAATTGTTATGCATAAATATAAAAGTTAAAAATGGTAGAAAAATATACCTTAAAGTGTTAGTAATGATAAGATTTAAAAATTAGCAGCATCATATTAGGAGTATGATATTTAGAAACGATAACCAAAATTTTCGTAAATTACTATTAACGCATTTAAAGAATAAAAATAATGCCCAATTAAAAGACAGGCAAGGTTGGCGCATATTTGATAAAATACAATCGCCGAGCGTGTGCGTTACGCCCCACTTGGATTTAATGAAGAATCCGTTAAAAATTCATGAAAAATTACAATAGGAATTTTTTTTCTTTTCAATTCCTGATTTTTAGCTGATTAATTAACTTTAATCATTTATTAATTCAAGGTAGATATAAGATATTTTTCCTCCGAGATCACGAATAATGACAGACAGTCTGACCTTGGTCTTTAATCGTTCGTAAATTATCAAAACAGTAAAGAATTAATGATAGTTAAGTGTTGTGCGTGAGAGAGATTCAATTAAATACTTGGACTGAACAACCTTTTCTGATATCTTTCATCTTTTTAGTCCATAATTCAATAAGTTTAAAACCTGACAAAATTATTATTTGGGAGAATAAATTCCATCGCCATAATTACTGCACAGAGTTCACGACACTAAAGATTAATAAGGCCCTAAAGATTGGAAAATGGATTATGGCAATTATCGTAATCCCGATGTTACATTAAATTATTTACCAGGTAGAAAAAGGTAATACGTCAATATTCAAAAAAATCTGTTATTTCCATTTTTCCCTTTTCACAAATATCGCCAGATTTTTGGATTTTTTGACGTAATTAAAATTCATGCGATAAGTTGTTGACAAAACATCAAGTTTTTTGGGATACTCGTAAGCGACACCCAGTAAACTGTACCTAATCTTTTATTTTTCATGAATTTATTCATATTAACCATAATTATTAAATTTTATAAATGGAGTTTCATTCAAAAATCAGTTATAGAATCAGATTTCTTATGTTTTTTAAAAATCGGGCGTTAAAGATTTGCATAATTGCACCAAATAAGTACGTCATCTTCAGTTGTAATTAGATATAATTTAATTACGTCTGAGTCTACGACCGCTAAAGTTCGATAAAAACTATGAAGTTAATAATATCGATCATTAAACTCTTATGTTTCATAGGACTTATGAACCTAAGTATTAACGATAAAACAAGCTAATTTTGGTGATAACCATTATTATGAGCCACGCGGCTAATTGACCGCAAAGATAAGATGAGTAGACCTAGTTTCTCTTTTCCTTTATGTTCCTGCTTTGACGAATGTAGGCTGTGCTTTTTCTCATTCTGTTGTGGCCCATGTATGGTTGGGTCGATAGCCAGGGATTCAAATCTATCCTATATCGGATGGTGTTGTGCTGCTTCAGTGGGAAGTGGTTTTATTCTACCTCTACTTCGAAATCTACTCAGAGCTGAATATAGTATAGAGGTGTCCAGTATTTTTCTATCTAGGGTGATTTTTGCGAAGATTTAATGGTCTCAGTCTATTGTACAGTTTGTACTTTAGTTCAACTGAAGCGAGTAATTAATGTACTTATTTAGGAACAAATGCACGCGGGAAAGATTTCCAGATAATAAAACTATATGATTTCCTAAATTTCAGTTCTAGAGTATTAAAATTAATTATATAACACTATTTTTGATATTTTTGTGATAACGCATCTTACTATGGAATGTTATACATCTTCAGCGCCTATACTTTAACGCATAAAATTTCCTATTGTTTTAATAATTTTAGCTCTTATCGCGTCTGCTCTTTTACGCTGAGATAGGAAAGTCGAATTTTAGATCTTTTAGTTTCCTTATCTATTCTAAATCACTTCCTCGGTTTTCAAATTCTGGTATTGTTGTTTTTCTCTAGTTTTTTCATGCTTATTGTTTTTGAACTTGTTTGTAATCACTTTAATGTTGAAAATTTTTAGAGCTTTGTATCTTATCTTTTCAATATAGTATTCCATAATCCATCGTATACCGAGACATCATTGCTATTCCAGGATGGCTGTCTTACATTCAAGATATGATATTTATTCATGTTTACGATGCAAAAACACAAAATTAAATTTTATCCCTTTAGTAATGCTCGTTTTCACCTCTTCGTTGTCTAGATTCGCCCATAAGTTACTTAGACGAATCTCTTCTTTCTGCATAAAATTGATTTGATCTTCTACCTTTTATTGAGGCCACTGATTTTGATCTATTTTCAACTAGACTTGTAAGGCTGTCGCTCTGACGTTGATTCTTATGATTCTGTCTCAAATCTAGATAATTTGTTAAATGCCACCTTTTCATTTGATTAATCGATATTAATAAAGTAGTTCTTCTAATTCACAGACTTTGTTACTTTAAAAAGGTCTGTAAATAAGTTTATATCAATTGAAATGTAACCTAAGTATGTTTTATTATTGAAGAGTTATGTGATTACTTTTTCAATATGAGTATAAGAGGTGTGCCAGACTGACCATCAACTTCATATATAAATTGTAGCATCATTCAAAAGAAGAGTCTTCTTGTTTATGCATGAATTGGATGAAACATACTTAATTTACTAGTTGACGAAAAATCTCTTTAAATGAAGTAGAATTATTTTAAATTCGATATTTTAAGGAATTTATTCTTCCGAATACGAAATATAAATTTTAATTGTCACTGGTTTTGCAAAACAAATTTATTTGGGTTGATTCTGCGCCGAAATTAATCGTTTTTTATTGATGATTTACAATCTTCTGGATACATCTGAAAATGATATCCATTCTTCACTTCGATAATTTTTTTCATCATGCGATTTTTAAGAATTAAAGGTTATAATAAACTGTATGAATTCATGAATGCAATATAAGCATTTCGGTTGTTTTAAGATTGCTTCTGTTATTAGACAAACGAGTTTTGCGTTTTGTAAATTATAAAAATGGAGTTTTTTAGACTTTAAACACACGTCAAATGAGGAGTTTTTTGAAAATTTCCAAATTTATCTCTTTAATCAACTTTAAGTTTTAAAATAACGTTGAACTTTCTCAATGAATGATGGTGCTTCAATGCGTTTTTAGGAAATTTAATGAATTAACCTCTACACACATTTACATTGAATGGAATTTGAAAAAAATGTTAGGTTTTTAACAAGATTCGATTTAATTAAGAATTCGAAGGTATATGAAAATGATATATCGACATAAATTTCTTCAAATATTCATGAATGAAAATATTAAACCATTATGACTTTTATGCTCATTACCTGGTGACATGGCTGTTGAACATTCTTGAGCAGATGCCAACAAAACACAATTATTGTGTAATCTTATAATACTTCAGAATCGTAGATTAGACCGTTATTCACAGCGTTGAGGTCAAATATAATTAAGTAAAGATGAAATATATCTTTCAAAATGATATAAATCTTATAAAAATCCAGACATTCTACTTATGATTACCCTCCACATTCCTATCAATTCTAACATATTACTTGTTAAATTTTAATATAATCTAAAATGTTTTGTCGAATTCATAAGTTAAAATAAAATATATTTGTTGAAATTACCAATATTTACTCAAAATTTATTTTTGTTTTTTCATCATATTCCTCAATCGATCTTATATTTTTTAATCACATCATTTTATCAATTTAATATTCAAAGTTATGTCATGTAATTGGCTCCTTATTGACAGGTAAATGTAACTGCATCGAAAGATAATGTCTAAAAGTAGAATTATAAACATTTATATTTTTAACTATATTTATTTTCTCAAGAAATTTACTTTATTTTATATCACCATCATTTTTGAAACTTTTTGTTTCTTCCCACACGATTAATCATAACTTGGTAAAAATAACTTTTGAGGTTTATTAAAGAGTAATTTTTGCCTCTTAAGCTTTTTTGTGTAAGTTAAAACACTCTATAGATCTTTTAACTTATATTGATGAATTCAAAAGCATAATCTTAAGTTACATACAAACGGTTTAAAAGTCATGCACTCTTATAGATAGGTAGAGTAGTTCACCTTCGTTTTATATTTTCTTCGTTGTAATATTTTGAAGTTTTTATCAAAACATGCATGATCTGAGAATTTTAAGAGCAGATTTCTCATGGATTTCGATATGCGGGCACGAGATTCCAGGTTATATTAAAGTTTCAAGATTGTTAGGATGGAAGAAAGATAATGTGGATAATTTTAATGTCATAAAAACGGATATAGAGTTCTCTTCATCGTATTTTCAAGGTTTATTCAACCGGAATGTCACATGGAATACTCTCAAAATTCTTATCAGAACATAGATTAAGTTAAAGATGACCGCAAAAATTTTTTCCCTCCTTTTTGTTCGGGGATCATCAGATGATAAATAGCAAAGAGTTTTTAATTTGATGAAAATTGCATAATAAATACCGGAGAAAAAATAATACCCAACTATAAATCTTAGGATTTTGAAATCTCACATTATACTATAAATTTCTTATCCGTTGTAAGTTACCTTGAAATTTTTAACCTTCAACACCAGCTACATCTTAACTGATATCACATATAAATTATGAGGAATATAAATTAGCCAGAATTTTTTGAATTTTGAAACAATCAAAAATTGTTTCAGGGGAAAAGACAACTTTTCCTTTCAATGCAAACATTCGTATTAGATTAGTGTTAATATGCAAAATTACCATTTTCACAAGTGTAAAAACATGAATACAAAATAATATTTTTGCAACTATGATGTTTTTTACAAATATATTCCAGTTGGTTGATTCTTTTGACATGTATGAGACTCGAAATTAACTTTAATTTTTTCAAATCCTTTTGTATGTACGATATAAAACGTCATTTATCTTTTAAAATTGATCTAAAATTAGGTATAATCTCAATCGTAAAAAACAAAGACAAATTTGATTAAATTTTTTTTATCGATTTAAGAAAATTAAAAAAAATTTTAATTGTGACATTTTCCCCGAAACTATTCAAAGAAAAATAGTTAAATTTAACAAAATTTAAATGAAACTAACTCGAAAAAAAAAGACTGGTTTGCTCAGTTGTGAAATCCATAAATAAGAATTTCATGGTAAATTTAAAAAGATGTGGGTATGTATAATTTTGATGACGATTTTCACTTTTTATTCAATACTATCTACAAATACTCTTCATCAGCGGAAATAAGAATTATAAATAAATTCAACGTTACATCGCTCACTCACGATAATTTTAACGAATGTA
>JALDNG010001068.1:0-101391 GCA_024349245.1 Neodontobutis hainanensis | reverse complement strand
CTATTCGACTCGAGGTTCTAAAGGTCTGTAAGAATTTTGAAAGAAATCGGCCACTAGTCGGCGCTAACGAGTTTTATGGCTCCGTAATCACGTGGTGTTTGACATATCTACGCAAACTGCATATCTTTGGATAGACCTCTTTATGCTGAACAACTTTGCCAATATAACCACTGTTGTCAATCAAAGCGTTCATTAAATATTCGCAATTATGTTAAAAACCTACTTTTGCGAACTAGTCCTAGGTTTTTCGACCGATCGAAACCAAACCAGTTTCAAAATGTTCTCTGTTGTCTCATTATCAATAATTATCGAAAAAAAGTAGAAATTTCGAAAAATTTTTGAGGTAAGGGGCTTCAAAATAAAAGTTCTGAAAACGCATTATTTATTTAAAAGGTTATAACTCAAGAAGGAAATGAGCTAATTTTACCAAACTTGGTACACGTGTGTAGGTGGTAACTTTGTAGTCAGGATAAAAAAATCGCGATGATTGGCCACTCGGTGGCGCTATAACATGAATAAACATGAATAAACACGAAAAGGGCTATAACCGCACGACCGCTAGTCCGATTGACTTGAAAATAGGTATGCAGTGTCTTGGCCCCAGGTTCTAGGTATGTCTAAAAGGACATTGGCGTATCTCAAAAAACATGGCCGCAATCGACTAATGAACGCTAATGTGCTCAAAAGCCTATTAAGGCTCAAAACTTCACTAAAGTAGGTGGGCACATGCAGCGTGTGTCTCTAAAGATGCGTGCAAACTTTTATGGACATTGGACTATAGGTGGCGCTATAACTGTTAAGAAGCTTTAAAAACACCCATGCATTTCCTTTGGTAAACTGTTTCTATTGGCTGTAAATGGTCTTTTCCAGCCATTATTTCAGTTAGTTAGTTAGTTCAGTTAGTTAGTTAGTTGCTAAATAAAACCTATTGTCTTTAATGCGTATGTAGTTTAAAGGACTTAAAATTTACCATTTGAGGCTTGATTGCTTGAACCCCGATAAATGCTGCTTGCAGCTTTAATTAGGGCCAAGCACCGAAGGTGCGTAGACCCTATTGTATTCGTTAGATTTCTTATTATTATTATTATTATTATTATTATTATCCTGCAATGTAAGTCTATGGCAGCCCATAGAACCGTATGCTAAAAAGTTGTGAAATTTGGTACACTAATAGTGGACAGTGTGAGCTGTCATCCTAACCAATCTGAAGTGTCTACCTTAATCCCTCTAGCGCCACCAACTGTCCAAAGTCGGACTTATGTTTATGTTAATAACTTTTGAACCGTAAGACCTAGAATTAAAATTCTTTTTTCCTCTGATTCCTTAGCTCATGCCGATTCGAGTGCACCCTATGACGTCATTTTCCGCCATGATAGTTTTTCCGCCATTTTGAATTTTCTAAAAAACGTACTTTTGCGAACTCCTCCTAGGCCGTAGCCCCGATTTTTATGAAAATTGAACCAGATCTTCTTCAGACTATGCTGACTAAAAGTTATGAGAATAAAGTTGATTCTTCAAACCGTTGTCGAATACCGCGCAAATGAATTCGACTTAGTGCGCACAAAAATAAATGTTGGGGTATATCTCTGCAATGCTTTAACATATTCCAACCAAACTTAGTACGTGTTATGGCAACCATGTTTTGAGGATGCCTGCAGAGTTTTGGCGCAGCGCCTCCTAGTGGTCAGGAGATATAAAAAAGTGAATTATTTGCTTATATCTTCTGAACGCTTTTGCCAAAAATCATAAAACTGGTCTCTTTAGATTCAGTGCGTCATGCCGAGTCCTGCGATACCAAATTTTCCCATATCGGCCATTTTGAGAGTCGGCCATTATGAATATTGTCAAAAAGTGCTATATTTTTGAACGCATTGCCGCATCATTATGAAACTTGGTATGTGTCTTTCGGGACCAAGCCCTGAAGGCACTCAAAAGTTTTGGGGCAGCGCCACCTTGTGGTCAAAAGTTATAACCCAAATCAATAAATATGCTAATAACTTTTATTACGTTAACCTATTGTAAAACAAATGGTCTTAATGTGTTCACTGGATCAAGCCGAGAGCACAGATAACAAATATGTCCTATTCGGACAAAGCGTCCTGTTTGCCATGTTGTTTTTCGAAAACCTACTTTTTGAACTCCTCCCACACCGTTTGTCGATTTTTACCAAAATTGAATCATAACATCTTCAGACCATGCTGACAAAGAGTTATGAGAATTAAGTTGATTAGTCAAACCGTTTGCGAATACCATGCAAATGAATTTGACTTAATGCGCTCAAAAATGAAAGTCGGGCTATATCTCTGCAATGCTTTAATATTTTCTAACCAAACTTAGTAATTGTTATGGCAACCATGACTTGAGTCTGCCTGCAGAGTTTGAGGACTTTAGTTGTTTCACACATCAGTTTGGTTACTGCGCTGCCTCTAGGTCGGCCGTGATAAACCATTCAATCAAAGTGCTAAAGACCATAGATGGCTTACTGGGCATTTCTGAGACTGCCAAGAGTCTTAGAAAATAGGAATTACATAACATAACGTATTACATAGGAGCTGGACCATTAGCGATGCTGTTACCTGGGCATTTGAGTAGTCTTGGTTTTGTTAGAACTGCCGATTTAGTTTTTCACAATTTAAGTTGTAAACTGTCTAAACATACTGTATAACGTTTTGAGCATTAAAGCTCATGCCGACATAGCGGCAGCATCAGACCAACGGCAGTGAGCATCTAAAGACATTTCAATAAGACTTTTAGACTGAAATCTTACTGAAATGTCTTTAGATGCTTACTGCCATTGGTCTGATGGTGCCAACCATCAACACATTGAGTCTGCCTGCAGAGTTTGAGGACCTTAGTTGTTTCACACATCAGTTTGGTTACAGCGCTGCCTCTGGATTGGACGTGATAAACCATTAAATCAAAGTGCTAAAGACCGTATTGATGATTTTTTGGCCATTTAGACTGAAGTCTTACTGAAATATCTTTAGATTCTTACTGCCATTGGTCTGATGCTGCCGGCCATCAACACATTGAGTCTGCCTGCAGAGTTTGAGCACTCTAGTTGTTTCACACATCAGTTTGGTTACTGGTCGACCGTGATAAACCATTCAATCAAAGTGCTAAAGACCGTATTGATGATTTTTCAGCCATTTAGACTGAAGTCTTATTGAAATTTCTTTATATGCTTACTGCCGTTGGTCTGATGCTGCCGGCTATGTCGGCATGAGATTGAATGCCGGCCTAGTGCTTGGCCCCGTCATGGCTGCTTGCAGCTATATTATTATTATTATTATCCTGCAATGTAAGTCTATGGCAGCCCATAGAACCGTATGCTAAAAAGTTGTGAAATTTGGTACACTCATAGTGGACAGTGTCAGCTGTCATCCTAACCAATCTGAAGTGTCTACCTTAATCCCTCTAGCGCCACCAACTGTCCAAAGTTGGACTTATGTTTATTCTAATAACTTTTGAACCGTAAGGCCTAGAATTAAAATTCTTTTTCCTCTGATTCCTTAGCTCATGATGATTCGATTGCACCCTATGACGTCATTTTCCGCCATGATAGTTTTTCCGCCATTTTGAATTTTCTAAAAACGTACTTTGCGAACTCCTCCTAGGCCGTAGCCCTGATTTTCACGAAAATTGAACCAGATCATCTTCAGACTATGCTGACTAAAAGTTATGAGAATAAAGTTGATTCTTTAAACCGTTGTTGAATACCGCGCAAATAAATTCGACTTAGTGCGCACAAAATTAAATGTCGGGGTATATCTCTGCAATGCTTTAACATATTCCAACCAAACTTAGTACGTGTTATGGCAACCATGATTTGAGGATGCCTGCAGAGTTTTGGCGCAGCGCCTCCTAGTGGTCAGGAGATATAAAAAAGTGAATTATTTAATTATATCTTCTAAACGCTTTTGCCAAAAATCATAAAACTGGTCTCTTTAGATTCAGTGCTTCATGCCGAGTCCTGCAATACCAAATTTTCCCATATCGGCCATTTTGAGAGTCGGCCATTATGAATATTGTCAAAAAGTGCTATATTTTTTGAACGCATTGCCGCATCATTATTAAACTTGGTATGTGTCTTCGGCATCAAGCCCTGAAGGTACTCAAAAGGTTTTGGAGCAGCGCCACCTTGTGGTCAAAAGTTATAACCACATTCACAAATATGCTAATAACTTTTGATTCCGTTACCCTATTGTAAAACAAATGGTCTTATTGTGTTCACTGGATCAAGCCGAGCCCAGATACCAAATATGTCCTATTCGGACCAAGCGTCCTGTTTGCCATGTTGTTTTTCTTTAAAAACCTACTTTTTCAAACTCCTCCCACACCGTTTTTCCGATTTTCACCAAAATTGAACCAGATCTTCTTCAGACTATGATGACAAAAAGTTATTAAAAGAAAGTTGATTCGTCAAACCGTTTTTCGAATACTGCGCAAATGAAATCAACTTAGTGCGCACAAAAATAAAAGTCAGGCAATATCTCTGCAATGCTTTAATATTTTCTAACCAAACTTAGTACGTGTTATGTCAACCATGACTTGAGTCTGCCTGCTGAGTTTGAGGACCTTAGTTGTTTCACACATCAGTTTGGTTACAGCGCTGCCTCTGGTCGACCGTGATAAACCATTCAATCAAAGTGCTAAAGACCATATTGATGATTTTTGAGCCATTTAGACTGAAGTCTTACTGAAATGTCTTTAACTGCTTACTGCCATTGGTCTGATGCTGCCGGCCATCAACACATTGAGGCTGCCTGCAGAGTTTGAGCACTCTAGTTGTTTCACACATCAGTGAGGTTACTGCGCTGCCTCTGGAGTCGACCGTGATAAACCATTCAATCAAAGTGCTAAAGACCATATTGATGATTTTTGAGCCATTTAGACTGAAGTCTTATTGAAATGTCTTTAACTGCTTACTGCCATTGGTCTGATGCTGCCACCCAGGTCGGCATGAGATTGAATGCCGGCTTGTGCTTGGCCCCGTCATTGCTGCTTGCAGCTATATTTAGGGGCCAAGCACCGAAGGTGCGTAGCCCCTATTTTATTCGTTAGATTTCTTATTATTATTAGGGGCCAAGCACCGAAGGTGCGTAGCCCCTATTGTATTCGTTAGATTTCTTATTATTATTATTATTATTATTATTATTATTCCGCATGGGAGTCTATGGTAGGCCATAGAACCGTATGCTAAAAGTTGTGAAATTTGGTACACTAAAAGTGGACAGTGTGAGCTGTCATCCTGACAAATCTGAAGTGTCTACCTTAATCCCTCTAGCGCCACCAACTGTCCAAAGTCGGACTTATGTTTATGTTAATAACTTTTGAACCGTAAGGCCTAGAATTAAAATTCTTTTTCCTCTGATTCCTTAGCTCATGACGATTCGATTGCACCCTATGACGTCATTTTCCGCCATGATAGTTTTTCCGCCATTTTGAATTTTCTAAAAAATGTACTTTTGCGAACTCCTCCTAGGCCGTTTGTCCGATTATCACGAAAATTGAACCAGATCATCTTCCGGCTATGCTGACAAAAAGTTATTAAAAGAAAGTTGATTTGTCAAACCTTTTTTGAATACCGCGCAAATAAATTTGACTTAATGCGCATAAAAATGAAAGTCAGGCTATATCTCTGCAATGCTTTAACATATTCTCACCAAACTTAGTACATGTTATTGCAACTAAGATTTGAGGATGCCTGCAGAGTTTTGGCGCAGCGCCTCCTAGTGGTCAGGAGATATGAAAAAGTGAATTATTTGCTTATATCTTCTGAACGCTTTTGCCAAAAATCATAAAACTGGTCTCTTTAGATTCAGTGCGTCATGCCGAGTCCTGCGATACCAAATTTTCCCATATCGGCCATTTTGAGCGTCGGCCATAATGAATATTGTCAAAAAGTGCTATATTTTTTTAACGCATTGCTGCATCATTATGAAACTTGGTATGTGTCTTCGGGACCACGCCCTGAAGGTACTCAAAAAGTTTTGGGGCAGCGCCACCTTGTGGTCAAAAGTTATAACCCAAATCAATAAATATGCTAATAACTTTTATTACGTTAACCTATTGTAAAACAAATGGTCTTAATGTGTTCACTGGATCAATTATGTTTATGTTAATAACTTTTGAACCGTAAGGCCTAGAATTAAAATTCTTTTTCCTCTGATTCCTTAGCTCATGACGATTCGATTGCACCCTATGACGTCATTTTCCGCCATGATAGTTTTTCCGCCATTTTGAATTTTCTAAAAAATGTACTTTTGCGAACTCCTCCTAGGCCGTTTGTCCGATTATCACGAAAATTGAACCAAATCATCTTCCGGCTATGCTGACAAAAAGTTATTAAAAGAAAGTTGATTTGTCAAACCGTTTTCGAATACGCGCAAATAAAATTGACTTAATGCGCATAAAAATGAAAGTCAGGCTATATCTCTGCAATGCTTTAACATATTCTCACCAAACTTAGTACATGTTATTGCAACTAAGATTTGAGGATGCCTGCAGAGTTTTGGCGCAGCGCCTCCTAGTGGTCAGGAGATATGAAAAAGTGAATTATTTGCTTATATCTTCTGAACGCTTTTGCCAAAAATCATAAAACTGGTCTCTTTAGATTCAGTGCGTCATGCCGAGTCCTGCGATACCAAATTTTCCCATATCGGCCATTTTGAGAGTCGGCCATAATGAATATTGTCAAAAAGTGCTATATTTTTTGAACGCATTGCTGCATCATTATGAAACTTGGTATGTGTCTTCGACCAAGCCCTGAAGGTACTCAAAAGTTTTGGGGCAGCGCCACCTTGTGGTCAAAAGTTATAACCCAAATCAATAAATATGCTAATAACTTTTATTACGTTAACCTATTGTAAAACAAATGGTCTTAATGTGTTCACTGGATCAAGCCGAGAGCACAGATACCAAATATGTCCTATTCGACAAACGTCCTGTTTGCCATGTTGTCTTTTTTCCAAAAACCTACTTTTCGAACTCCTCCCACACCGTTTGTCCTATTTTCACCAAAATTGAACCAGATCTTCTTCAGACTATGATGACAAAAAGTTATTAAAAGAAAGTTGATTCGTCAAACCGTTTCGAATACTGCGCAAATGAAATCAACTTAGTGCGCACAAAAATAAAAGTCGGGCTATATCTCTGCAATGCTTTAATATATTCTAACCAAACTTAGTAATTGTTATGGGAACCATGACTTGAGTCTGCCTGCAGAGTTTGAGGACCTTAGTTGTTTCACACATCAGTTTGGTTACAGCGCTGCCTCTGGATTGGACGTGATAAACCATTCAAACAAAGTGCTAAAGACCGTATTGATGATTTTTGAGCCATTTAGACTGAAGTTTTATTGAAATGTCTTTAACTGCTTACTGCCATTGGTCTGATGCTGCCGGCCATCAACACATTGAGTCTGCCTGCAGAGTTTGAGCACTCTAGTTGTTTCACACATCAATTTGGTTACTGCGCTGCCTCTAGGTCGACCGTGATAAACCATTCAATCAAAGTGCTAAAGACCGTATTGATGATTTTTGAGCCATTTAGACTGAAGTCTTATTGAAATGTCTTTAACTGCTTACTGCCATTGGTCTGATGCTGCCGGCCATCAACACATTGAGTCTGCCTGCAGAGTTTGAGCACTCTAGTTGTTTCACACATCAGTTTGGTTACTGGTCGACCGTGATAAACCATTCAATCAAAGTGCTAAAGACCGTATTGATGATTTTTCAGCCATTTAGACTAAAGTCTTATTGAAATTTCTTTATATGCTTACTGCCGTTGGTCTGATGCTGCCGGCTATGTCGGCATGAGATTGAATGCCGGCCTAGTGCTTGGCCCCGTCATTGCTGCTTGCAGCTATATTTAGGGGCCAAGCACTGCGTAGACCCTATTGAAACCGTTAGATTTCTTATTATTAAAGCACCGAAGGTGCGTAGACCCTATTGTATTCGTTAGATTTCTTATTATTATTATTATTATTATTATTATCCTGCAATGTAAGTCTATGGCAGCCCATAGAACCGTATGCTAAAAAGTTGTGAAATTTGGTACACTAATAGTGGACAGTGTGAGCTGTCATCCTAACCAATCTGAAGTGTCTACCTTAATCCCTCTAGCGCCACCAACTGTCCAAAGTCGGACTTATGTTTATGTTAATAACTTTTGAACCGTAAGACCTAGAATTAAAATTCTTTTTCCTCTGATTCCTTAGCTCATGCCGATTCGAGTGCACCCTATGACGTCATTTTCCGCCATGATAGTTTTTCCGCCATTTTGAATTTTCTAAAAACGTACTTTTGCGAACTCCTCCTAGGCCGTAGCCCGATTTTTATGAAAATTGAACCAGATCTTCTTCAGACTATGCTGACTAAAAGTTATGAGAATAAAGTTGATTCTTCAAACCGTTGTCGAATACCGCGCAAATGAATTCGACTTAGTGCGCACAAAAATAAATGTTGGGGTATATCTCTGCAATGCTTTAACATATTCCAACCAAACTTAGTACGTGTTATGGCAACCATGTTTTGAGGATGCCTGCAGAGTTTTGGCGCAGCGCCTCTAGTGGTCAGGAGATATAAAAGTGAATTATTTGCTTATATCTTCTGAACGCTTTGCCAAAAATCATAAAACTGGTCTCTTTAGATTCAGTGCGTCATGCCGAGTCCTGCGATACCAAATTTTCCCATATCGGCCATTTTGAGAGTCGGCCATTATGAATATTGTCAAAAAGTGCTATATTTTTTGAACGCATTGCCGCATCATTATGAAACTTGGTATGTGTCTTCGGGACCAAGCCCTGAAGGCACTCAAAAAGTTTTGGGGCAGCGCCACCTTGTGGTCAAAAGTTATAACCCAAATCAATAAATATGCTAATAACTTTTTATTACGTTAACCTATTGTAAAACAAATGGTCTTAATGTGTTCACTGGATCAAGCCGAGAGCACAGATAACAAATATGTCCTATTCGGACAAACGTCCTGTTTGCCATGTTGTCTTTTTTTAAAACCTACTTTTTCGAACTCCTCCCACACCGTTTGTCCGATTTTTACCAAAATTGAATCATAACATCTTCAGACCATGCTGACAAAGAGTTATGAGAATTAAGTTGATTAGTCAAACCGTTTGCGAATACCGTGCAAATGAATTTGACTTAATGCGCTCAAAAATGAAAGTCAGGCTATATCTCTGCAATGCTTTAATATTTTCTAACCAAACTTAGTAATTGTTATGGCAACCATGACTTGAGTCTGCCTGCAGAGTTTGAGGACTTTAGTTGTTTCACACATCAGTTTGGTTACTGCGCTGCCTCTAGGTCGACCGTGATAAACCATTCAATCAAAGTGCTAAAGACCATAGATGGCTTACTGGGCATTTCTGAGACTGCCAAGAGTCTTAGAAAATAGGGAATTACATAACATAACGTATTACATAGGAGCTGGACCATTAGCGATGCTGTTACCTGGGCATTTGAGTAGTCTTGGTTTTGTTAGAACTGCCGATTTAGTTTTTCACAATTTAAGTTGTAAACTGTCTAAACATACTGTATAACGTTTTGAGCATTAAAGCTCATGCCGACATAGCCGGCAGCATCAGACCAACAGTGAGCATCTAAAGACATTTCAATAAGACTTTTAGACTGAAATCTTACTGAAATGTCTTTAGATGCTTACTGCCATTGGTCTGATGGTGCCAGCCATCAACACATTGAGTCTGCCTGCAGAGTTTGAGGACCTTAGTTGTTTCACACATCAGTTTGGTTACAGCGCTGCCTCTGGATTGGACGTGATAAACCATTAAATCAAAGTGCTAAAGACCGTATTGATGATTTTTGGCCATTTAGACTGAAGTCTTACTGAAATATCTTTAGATGCTTACTGCCATTGGTCTGATGCTGCCGCCATCAACACATTGAGTCTGCCTGCAGAGTTTGAGCACTCTAGTTGTTTCACACATCAGTTTGGTTACTGGTCGACCGTGATAAACCATTCAATCAAAGTGCTAAAGACCGTATTGATGATTTTTCAGCCATTTAGACTGAAGTCTTATTGAAATTTCTTTATATGCTTACTGCCGTTGGTCTGATGCTGCCGGCTATGTCGGCATGAGATTGAATGCCGCCTAGTGCTTGGCCCGTCATGGCTGCTTGCAGCTATATTTATTATTATTATCCTGCAATGTAAGTCTATGGCAGCCCATAGAACCGTATGCTAAAAAGTTGTGAAATTTGGTACACTAATAGTGGACAGTGTCAGCTGTCATCCTAACCAATCTGAAGTGTCTACCTTAATCCCTCTAGCGCCACCAACTGTCCAAAGTTGGACTTATTTTTATTCTAATAACTTTTGAACCGTAAGGCCTAGAATTAAAATTCTTTTTTCCTCTGATTCCTTAGCTCATGACGATTCGATTGCACCCTATGACGTCATTTTCCGCCATGATAGTTTTTCCGCCATTTTGAATTTTCTAAAAACGTACTTTTGCGAACTCCTCCTAGGCCGTAGCCCGATTTTCACGAAAATTGAACCAGATCATCTTCAGACTATGCTGACTAAAAGTTATGAGAATAAAGTTGATTCTTCAAACCGTTGTCAAATACCGCGCAAATAAATTCGACTTAGTGCGCACAAAATTAAATGTCGGGGTATATCTCTGCAATGCTTTAACATATTCCAACCAAACTTAGTACGTGTTATGGCAACCATGATTTGAGGATGCCTGCAGAGTTTTGGCGCAGCGCCTCCTAGTGGTCAGGAGATATAAAAAAGTGAATTATTTGCTTATATCTTCTAAACGCTTTTGCCAAAAATCATAAAACTGGTCTCTTTAGATTCAGTGCTTCATGCCGAGTCCTGCAATACCAAATTTTCCCATATCGCCATTTTGAGAGTCGCCATTATGAATATTGTCAAAAAGTGCTATATATTTTTTGAACGCATTGCCGCATCATTATGAAACTTGGTATGTGTCTTCGCATCAAGCCCTGAAGGTACTCAAAAGGTTTTGGAGCAGCGCCATTTGTGGTCAAAAGTTATAACCACATTCACAAATATGCTAATAACTTTTGATTCCGTTACCTATTGTAAAACAAATGGTCTTATTGTGTTCACTGGATAAGCCGAGAGCAGATAACAAATATGTCCTATTCGCCAAACTTCCTGTTTGCCATGTTGTCTTTCTTTAAAAACCTACTTTTCGAACTCCTCCCACACCGTTTGTCCAATTTTTACCAAAATTGAATCATAACATCTTCAGACCATGCTGACAAAGAGTTATGAGAATTAAGTTGATTTGTCAAACCGTTTGCGAATACCGCAAATGAATTTGACTTAATGCGCTCAAAAATTAAAGTCAGGCTATATCTCTGCAATGCTTTAATATATTATAACCAAACTTAGTACGTGTTATGGCAACCATGACTCGAGTCTGCCTGCAGAGTTTGAGCACTCTAGTTGTTTCACACATCAGTGTGGTTACTGCGTTGGATTGACGTGATAAACCATTCAATCAAAGTGCTAAAGACCGTATTGATGATTTTTCAGCCATTTAGACTGAAGTCTTATTGAAATGTCTTTAACTGCTTACTGCCATTGGTCTGATGCTGCCAGCCATCAACACATTGAGGCTGCCTGCAGAGTTTGAGCACTCTAGTTGTTTCACACATCAGTGAGGTTACTGCGCTGCCTCTGGATCGACCGTGATAAACCATTCAATCAAAGTGCTAAAGACCATATTGATGATTTTTGAGCCATTTAGACTGAAGTCTTATTGAAATGTCTTTAACTGCTTACTGCCATTGGTCTGATGCTGCCACCCAGGTCAGCATGAGATTGAATGCCGGCTTGTGCTTGGCCCGTCATTGCTGCTTGCAGCTATATTTATTAGGGGCCAAGCACCGCGTGTAGCCCTATTGTATTCGTTAGATTTCTTATTATTATTATTATACTTCTGCAATGTAAGTCTATGGCAGCCCATAGAACCGTATGCTAAAAAGTTGTGAAATTTGGTACACTCATAGTGGACAGTGTGAGCTGTCATCCTAACCAATCTGAAGTGTCTACCTTAATCCCTCTAGCGCCACCAACTGTCCAAAGTCGGACTTATGTTTATGTTAATAACTTTTGAACCGTAAGGCCTAGAATTAAAATTCTTTTTTCCTCTGATTCCTTAGCTCATGACGATTCGATTGCACCCTATGACGTCATTTTCCGCCATGATAGTTTTTCCGCCATTTTGAATTTTCTAAAAAATGTACTTTTGCGAACTCCTCCTAGGCCGTTTGTCCGATTATCACGAAAATTGAACCAGATCATCTTCAGACTATGCTGACAAAAAGTTATTAAAAGAAAGTTGATTCGTCAAATCGTTTTGAAAACCGCGCAAATAAAATTGACTTAATGCGCACAAAAATGAAAGTCAGGCTATATCTCTGCAATGCTTTAACATATTCTAACCAAACTTAGTATATGTTATTGCAACTAAGATTTGAGGATGCCTGCAGAGTTTTGGCGCAGCGCCTCCTAGTGGTCAGGAGATATGAAAAAGTGAATTATTTGCTTATATCTTCTGAACGCTTTTGCCAAAAATCATAAAACTGGTCTCTTTAGATTCAGTGCGTCATGCCGAGTCCTGCGATACCAAATTTTCCCATATCGGCCATTTTGAGCGTCGCCATTATGAATATTGTCAAAAAGTGCTATATTTTTTGAACGCATTGCCGCATCATTACAAAACTTGGTATGTGTCTTTGGGACCAAGCCCTGAAGGTACTCAAAAGTTTTGGGGCAGCGCCACCTTGTGGTCAAAAGTTATAACCCAAATCAATAAATATGCTAATAACTTTTATTACGTTAACCTATTGTAAAACAAATGGTCTTAATGTGTTCACTGGATCAAGCCGAGAGCACAGATACCAAATATGTCCTATTCGGACAAACGTCCTGTTTGCCATGTTGTCTTTCTTTAAAAACCTACTTTTTCGAACTCCTCCCACACCGTTTGTCCAATTTTTACCAAAATTGAATCATAACATCTTCAGACCATGCTGACAAAGAGTTATGAGAATTAAGTTGATTTGTCAAACCGTTTGCGAATACCGCAAATGAATTTGACTTAATGCGCTCAAAAATTAAAGTCAGGCTATATCTCTGCAATGCTTTAATATATTATAACCAAACTTAGTACGTGTTATGGCAACCATGACTCGAGTCTGCCTGCAGAGTTTGAGCACTCTAGTTGTTTCACACATCAGTGTGGTTACTGCGTTGGATTGACGTGATAAAGCTTTCAATCAAAGTGCTAAAGACCGTATTGATGATTTTTCAGCCATTTAGACTGAAGTCTTATTGAAATGTCTTTAACTGCTTACTGCCATTGGTCTGATGCTGCCAGCCATCAACACATTGAGGCTGCCTGCAGAGTTTGAGCACTCTAGTTGTTTCACACATCAGTGAGGTTACTGCGCTGCCTCTAGGTCGACCGTGATAAACCATTCAATCAAAGTGCTAAAGACCATATTGATGATTTTTGAGCCATTTAGACTGAAGTCTTATTGAAATGTCTTTAACTGCTTACTGCCATTGGTCTGATGCTGCCACCCAGGTCAGCATGAGATTGAATGCCGGCTTGTGCTTGGCCCCGTCATTGCTGCTTGCAGCTATATTTATTAGGGGCCAAGCACCGAAGGTGCGTAGCCCCTATTGTATTCGTTAGATTTCTTATTATTATTATTATTATACTTCTGCAATGTAAGTCTATGGCAGCCCATAGAACCGTATGCTAAAAAGTTGTGAAATTTGGTACACTCATAGTGGACAGTGTGAGCTGTCATCTTAACCAATCTGAAGTGTCTACCTTAATCCCTCTAGCGCCACCAACTGTCCAAAGTCGGACTTATGTTTATTCTAATAACTTTTGAACCGTAAGGCCTAGAATTAAAATTCTTTTTTCCTCTGATTCCTTAGCTCATGACGATTCGATTGCACCCTATGACGTCATTTTCCGCCATGATAGTTTTTCCGCCATTTTGAATTTTCTAAAAAATGTACTTTTGCGAACTCCTCCTAGGCCGTTTGTCCGATTATCACGAAAATTGAACCAGATCATCTTCAGACTATGCTGACAAAAAGTTATTAAAAGAAAGTTGATTCGTCAAATCGTTTTTGAAAACCGCGCAAATAAAATTGACTTAATGCGCACAAAAATGAAAGTCAGGGCCATATATCTCTGCAATGCTTTAACATATTCTAACCAAACTTAGTATATGTTATTGCAACTAAGATTTGAGGATGCCTGCAGAGTTTTGGCGCAGCGCCTCCTAGTGGTCAGGAGATATGAAAAAGTGAATTATTTGCTTATATCTTCTGAACGCTTTTGCCAAAAATCATAAAACTGGTCTCTTTAGATTCAGTGCGTCATGCCGAGTCCTGCGATACCAAATTTTCCCATATCGGCCATTTTGAGCGTCGGCCATTATGAATATTGTCAAAAAGTGCTATATTTTTTGAACGCATTGCCGCATCATTACAAAACTTGGTATGCGTCTTTGGGACCAAGCCCTGAAGGTACTCAAAAAGTTTTGGGGCAGCGCCACCTTGTGGTCAAAAGTTATAACCCAAATCAATAAATATGCTAATAACTTTTTATTATGTTAACCTATTGTAAAACAAATGGTCTTAATGTGTTCACTGGATCAAGCCGAGAGCACAGATACCAAATATGTCCTATTCGGACAAACGCCCTGTTTGCCATGTTGTCTTTCTTTAAAAACCTACTTTTTCGAACTCCTCCCACACCGCTTTGTCCGATTTTTACCAAAATTGAACCAGATCTTCTTCAGACTATGGTGACAAAAAGTTATTAAAAGAAAGTTGATTCGTCAAACCGTTGTCAAATACTGCGCAAATGAAATCAACTTAGTGAGCACAAAAATAAAAGTCGGGCTATATCTCTGCAATGCTTTAATATATTCTAACCAAACTTAGTAATTGTTATGGCAACCATAACTTGAGTCTGCCTGCAGAGTTTGAGGACCTTAGTTGTTTCACACATCAGTTTGGTTACAGCGCTGCCTCTGGATTGACGTGATAAACCATTCAATCAAAGTGCTAAAGACCGTATTGATGATTTTTTGGCCATTTAGACTGAAGTCTTACTGAAATGTCTTTAGATACTTACTGCCATTGGTCTGATGCTGCCAGCCATCAACACATTGAGTCTGCCTGCAGAGTTTGAGCACTCTAGTTGTTTCACACATCAGTTTGGTTACTGTTAGGCCGTGATAAACCATTCAATCAAAGTGCTAAAGACCGTATTGATGATTTTTCGGCCATTTAGACTAAAGTCTTATTGAAATGTCTTTATATGCTTACTGCCGTTGGTCTGATGCTGCCGGCCATGTCGGCATGAGGTTTAATGCCGGCCTTGTGCTTGGCCCCGTCATTGCTGCTTGCAGCTATATTTATTATTATTATTATTATCCTGCAATGTAAGTCTATGGCAGCCCATAGAACCGTATGCTAAAAAGTTGTGAAATTTGGTACACTAATAGTGGACAGTGTCAGCTGTCATCTAACCAAATCTGAAGTGTCTACCTTAATCCCTCTAGCGCCACCAACTGTCCAAAGTTGGACTTATGTTTATGTTAATAACTTTTGAACCGTAAGGCCTAGAATTAAAATTCTTTTTTCCTCTGATTCCTTAGCTCATGACGATTCGATTGCACCCTATGACGTCATTTTCCGCCATGATAGTTTTTCCGCCATTTTGAATTTTCTAAAAAACGTACTTTTGCGAACTCCTCCTAGGCCGTAGTCCCGATTTTCACGAAAATTGAACCAGATCATCTTCAGATTATGCTGACTAAAAGTTATGAGAATAAAGTTGATTCTTCAAACCGTTGTCAAATACCGCGCAAATGAATTCGACTTAGTGCGCACAAAAATAAATGTTGGGGTATATCTCTGCAATGCTTTAACATATTCCAACCAAACTTAGTACGTGTTATGGCAACCATGTTTTGAGGATGCCTGCAGAGTTTTGGCGCAGCGCCTCCTAGTGGTCAGGAGATATAAAAAGTGAATTATTTGCTTATATCTTCTGAACGCTTTTGCCAAAAATCATAAAACTGGTCTCTTTAGATTCAGTGCGTCATGCCGAGTCCTGCAATACCAAATTTTACCATATCGCCATTTTGAGAGTCGGCCATTATGAATATTGTCAAAAAGTGCTATATTTTTTGAACGCATTGCCGCATCATTATGAAACTTGGTATGCGTCTTCGCCATCAAGCCCTGAAGGTACTCAAAAGGTTTTGGAGCAGCGCCACCTTGTGTTCAAAAGTTATAACCACATTCACAAATATGCTAATAACTTTTGATTCCGTTACCCTATTGTAAAACAATTGGTCTTATTGTGTTCACTGGATCAAGCCGAGAGCACAGATAACAAATATGTCCAATTCGGCCAAACTTCCTGTTTGCCATGTTGTCTTTCTTTAAAAACCTACTTTTTCGAACTCCTCCCACACCGTTTGTCTAATTTCTACCAAAATTGAATCATAACATCTTCAGACCATGCTGACAAAGAGTTATGAGAATTAAGTTGATTAGTCAAACCGTTTGCGAATACCGTGCAAATGAATTTGACTTAATGCGCTCAAAAATTAAAGTCAGGCTATATCTCTGCAATGCTTTAACATATTATAACCAAACTTAGTAAGTGTTATGGCAACCATGACTCGAGTCTGCCTGCAGAGTTTGAGCACTCTAGTTCTTTTACACATCAGTTTGGTTACTGGTCGACCGTGATAAACCATTCAATCAAAGTGCTAAAGACCGTATTGATGATTTTTCAGCCATTTAGACTGAAGTCTTATTGAAATGTCTTTAACTGCTTACTGCCATTGGTCTGATGCTGCCAGCCATCAACACATTGAGTCTGCCTGCAGAGTTTGAGCACTCTAGTTGTTTCACACATCAGTTTGGTTACTGGTCGACCGTGATAAACCATTTAATCAAAGTGCCAAAGACCGTATTGATTATTTTTCAGCCATTTAGACTGAAGTCTTATTGAAATGTCTTTAACTGCTTACTGCCATTGGTCTGATGCTGCCGGCCATCAACACATTGAGTCTGCCTGCAGAGTTTGAGCACTCTAGTTGTTTCACACATCAGTTTGGTTACTGGTCAACCGTGATAAACCATTCAATCAAAGTGCTAAAGACCGTATTGATGATTTTTCGGCCATTTAGACTGAAGTCTTATTGAAATGTCTTTATATGCTTACTGCCGTTGGTCTGATGCTGCCGGCCATGTCGGCATGAGGTTTAATGCCGGCCTAGTGCTTGGCCCCGTCATGGCTGCTTGCAGCTATATTTATTATTAGGGGCCAAGCAATCAAGGTGCGTAGCCCCTATTGTATTCGTTAGATTTCTTATTATTATTATTATTCCGCATGGGAGTCTATGGTAGGCCATAGAACCGTATGCTAAAAAGTTGTGAAATTTGGTACACTAAAAGTGGACAGTGTGAGCTGTCATCCTGACAAATCTGAAGTGTCTACCTTAATCCTCTAGCGCCACCAACTGTCCAAAGTCGGACTTATGTTTATGTTAATAACTTTTGAACCGTAAGGCCTAGAATTAAAATTCTTTTTTCCTCTGATTCCTTAGCTCATGACGATTCGATTGCACCCTATGACGTCATTTTCCGCCATGATAGTTTTTCCGCCATTTTGAATTTTCTAAAAAATGTACTTTTGCGAACTCCTCCTAGGCCGTTTGTCCGATTATCACGAAAATTGAACCAGATCATCTTCCGGCTATGCTGACAAAAAGTTATTAAAAGAAAGTTGATTCGTCAAACCATTTTTGAATACCGCGCAAATAAAATTGACTTAATGCGCATAAAAATGAAAGTCAGGCTATATCTCTGCAATGCTTTAACATATTCTCACCAAACTTAGTACATGTTATTGCAACTAAGATTTGAGGATGCCTGCAGAGTTTTGGCGCAGCGCCTTCTAGTGGTCAGGAGATATGAAAAAGTGAATTATTTGCTTATATCTTCTGAACGCTTTTGCCAAAAATCATAAAACTGGTCTCTTTAGATTCAGTGCGTCATGCCGAGTCCTGCGAATACCAAATTTTCCCATATCGGCCATTTTGAGCGTCGGCCATTATGAATATTGTCAAAAGTGCTATATTTTTTGAACGCATTGCTGCATCATTATGAAACTTGGTATGTGTCTTCGACCAAGCCCTGAAGGTACTCAAAAAGTTTTGGGGCAGCGCCACCTTGTGGTCAAAAGTTATAACCCAAATCAATAAATATGCTAATAACTTTTTATTACGTTAACCTATTGTAAAACAAATGGTCTTAATGTTTTCACTGGATCAAGCCGAGAGCACAGATACCAAATATGTCCTATTCGGACAAACATCCTGTTTGCCATGTTGTCTTTCTTTAAAAACCTACTTTTTCGAACTTCTCCCACACCGTTTGTCCGATTTTTACCAAAATTGAACCAGATCTTCTTCAGACTATGATGACAAAAAGTTATTAAAAGAAAGTTGATTCGTCAAACCGTTGTCGAATACTGCGCAAATGAAATCAACTTAGTGCGCACAAAAATAAAAGTCAGGCTATATCTCTGCAATGCTTTAATATTTTCTAACCAAACTTAGTACGTGTTATGTCAACCATGACTTGAGTCTGCCTGCTGAGTTTGAGGACCTTAGTTGTTTCACACATCAGTGTGGTTACTGCGCTGCCTCTGGATTGGACATGATAAACCATTCAATCAAAGTGCTAAAGACCGTATTGATGATTTTTCAGCCATTTAGATTGAAGTCTTATTAAAATGTCTTTAACTGCTTACTGCCATTGGTCTGATGCTGCCGGCCATCAACACATTGAGTCTGCCTGCAGAGTTTGAGCACTCTAGTTGTTTTACACATCAGTTTGGTTACTGTTCGACCGTGATAAACCATTCAATCAAAGTGCTCAAGACCGTATTGATGATTTTTCAGCCATTTAGACTGAAGTCTTATTGAAATGTCTTTATATGCTTACTGCCATTGGTCTGATGCTGCCGGCTATGTCGGCATGAGATTGAATGCCGCCTAGTGCTTGGCCCGTCATGGCTGCTTGCAGCTATATTTATTATTATTCCGCATGGGAGTCTATGGTAGGCCATAGAACCGTATGCTAAAAAGTTGTGAAATTTGGTACACTAAAAGTGGACAGTGTGAGCTGTCATCCTGACAAATCTGAAGTGTCTACCTTAATCCTCTAGCGCCACCAACTGTCCAAAGTCGGACTTATGTTTATGTTAATAACTTTTGAACCGTAAGGCCTAGAATTAAAATTCTTTTTCCTCTGATTCCTTAGCTCATGACGATTCGATTGCACCCTATGACGTCATTTTCCGCCATGATAGTTTTTCCGCCATTTTGAATTTTCTAAAAAATGTACTTTTGCGAACTCCTCCTAGGCCGTTTGTCCGATTATCACGAAAATTGAACCAGATCATCTTCCGGCTATGCTGACAAAAAGTTATTAAAAGAAAGTTGATTTGTCAAACCGTTTTCGAATACCGCGCAAATAAAATTGACTTAATGCGCATAAAAATGAAAGTCAGGCTATATCTCTGCAATGCTTTAACATATTCTCACCAAACTTAGTACATGTTATTGCAACTAAGATTTGAGGATGCCTGCAGAGTTTTGGCGCAGCGCCTCCTAGTGGTCAGGAGATATGAAAAAGTGAATTATTTGCTTATATCTTCTGAACGCTTTTGCCAAAAATCATAAAACTGGTCTCTTTAGATTCAGTGCGTCATGCCGAGTCCTGCGATACCAAATTTTCCCATATCGCCATTTTGAGCGTCGGCCATAATGAATATTGTCAAAAAGTGCTATATTTTTGAACGCATTGCTGCATCATTATGAAACTTGGTATGTGTCTTCGACCACGCCCTGAAGGTACTCAAAAGTTTTGGGGCAGCGCCACCTTGTGGTCAAAAGTTATAACCCAAATCAATAAATATGCTAATAACTTTTATTATGTTAACCTATTGTAAAACAAATGGTCTTAATGTGTTCACTGGATCAAGCCGAGAGCACAGATACCAAATATGTCCTATTCGACAAGCGTCCTGTTTGCCATGTTGTCTTTCTTTAAAAACCTACTTTTCGAACTCCTCCCACACCGTTTGTCCGATTTTTACCAAAATTGAACCAGATCTTCTTCAGACTATGGTGACAAAAAGTTATTAAAAGAAAGTTGATTCGTCAAACCGTTGTCAAATACTGCGCAAATGAAATCAACTTAGTGAGCACAAAAATAAAAGTCGGGCTATATCTCTGCAATGCTTTAATATATTCTAACCAAACTTAGTAATTGTTATGGCAACCATAACTTGAGTCTGCCTGCAGAGTTTGAGGACCTTAGTTGTTTCACACATCAGTTTGGTTACAGCGCTGCCTCTGGATTGGGCGTGATAAACCATTCAATCAAAGTGCTAAAGACCGTATTGATGATTTTTGGCCATTTAGACTGAAGTCTTACTGAAATGTCTTTAGATACTTACTGCCATTGGTCTGATGCTGCCAGCCATCAACACATTGAGTCTGCCTGCAGAGTTTGAGCACTCTAGTTGTTTCACACATCAGTTTGGTTACTGGTCGACCGTGATAAACCATTCAATCAAAGTGCTAAAGACCGTATTGGTGATTTTCGGCCATTTAGAATGAAGTCTTATTGAAATGTCTTTAACTGCTTACTGCCGTTGGTCTAATGCTGCCGGCCATCAACACATCAGTTTAGTTACTGCGCTGCCTCTGGATTGGACGTGATAAACCATTCAATCCAAGTGCTAAAGACCGTATTGATGATTTTTCAGTCATTTAGACTGAAGTCTTATTGAAATGTATTTAACTGCTTACTGCCATTGGTCTGATGCTGCCAGCCATCAACACATTGAGTCTGCCTGCAGAGTTTGAGCACTCTAGTTGTTTCACACATCAGTTTGGTTACTGGTCGACCGTGATAAACCATTCAATCAAAGTGCTAAAGACCGTATTGATGATTTTTCGGCCATTTAGACTAAAGTCTTATTGAAATGTCTTTATATGCTTACTGCCGTTGGTCTGATGCTGCCGGCCATGTCGGCATGAGGTTTAATGCCGGCCTTGTGCTTGGCCCCGTCATTGCTGCTTGCAGCTATATTTATTAGGGGCCAAGCACCGAAGGTGCGTAGCCCCTATTGTATTCGTTAGATTTCTTATTAGGGGTTCAAGCACGAAGTGCTGAAACCCTATTGTAATTGTCCTGATTTTTAGGGGTTCAAGCACGTAGTGCTGAAACCCTATTGTAATTGTCCTGATTTTTATTATTATTATTATTCTCCGGTAAAACGCATCGTGCAGGTCAAACCGTAAATGCTGGAGCGTTGAAAATTTGTCAGATGGTAGTACTCACCTGCCGCTGAATGTGAAAAGGTATGACACTTATTGGCCAATAGGTGGCGCTATAGCAAGCAAAAGCGCGAATGGGCTCATAACTCGTAAACCGGTTATTCGACATTTATGTGTCATATATCATTGGAAAGCTGAGTCCTTGGCAAAAAAAACGTATATCTCCGATTTCATTTCCGCCTATAAAAATTTTCCGCCATTTTGAATTTTGTTGAAAATCTACTTTTGCAAACTAGTCCTAGGTTTTTCGACCAATCGGAACCAAACCAGTGTCAAAATGTTCTGTGGTGTCTCATTATCGATAATTATCGAAAAAAAGTCGAAATTTGGATTTTGGTTCGCTAAGGGGCTTCAAAATAAAAGTTCAAAAAACGCATGTTTTACAAAAAAGGCTATAACTCAAGAAGGAAATGAGCAAATTTTACCAAACTCGGTACACGTGTCTAAGGCGTGACTTTGTGGATAGGGTAACAAAATCGCGACGATTGGCCACATGGTGGCGCTATAACATGAAAAAACATATAAAGGGCTATAACCGCGCGACCGCTAGTCCGATTGACTTGAAAATCGGTATGCAGTGTCTTGGCCCAAGGTGCTAGATATGTCTAAAAGGACATTGGCCTATCTCAAAAAACATGGCCGCCATCGACCAATGAAGTTTGAGCACTTATTAGACGAGGTTATCGGAGGCGATCGAAACGAAACTCGATAAGGCTGTTCGACTCGAGGTTCTAAAGGTCTGTAAGAATTTTGAAAGAAATCGGCCACTAGTCGGCGCTAACGAGTTTTATGGCTCTGTAATCACGTGGTGTTTGACATATCTACGCAAACTGCATATCTTTGGATAGATCTCTTCATGCTGAACAACTTTGCCAATATAACCACTGTTGTCAATCAAAGCGTTCATTAAATATTCGCAATTATGTTAAAAACCTACTTTTGCGAACTAGTCCTAGGTTTTTCGACTGATCGGAACCAAACCAGTTTCAAAATGTTCTCTGTTGTCTCATTATCGATAATTATCGAAAAAAAGTTGAAATTTCGAAAATTTTTAGAGTAAAGGGCTTCAAAATAAAAGTTCAGAAAACGCATTATTTACTTAAAAGGTTATAACTCAAGAAGGAAATGAGATAAATTTACAAAACTTGCTACACGTATGTAAGGACACTTTGTGGTCAGGATAAAAATTTCGCGATGATTGGCCACTCGGTGGCGCTATAACATGAATAAACATGAATAAACACAAAAAGGGCTATAACCGCACGACCGATAGTCCGATTGACTTGAAAATAGGTATGCAGTGTCTTGGCCCCAGGTTCTAGGTATGTCTAAAAGGACATTGGCGTATCTCAAAATACATGGCCGCAATCGACTAATGAACGCTAATGTGCTCAAAAGCCTATTAAGGCTCAAAACTTCACTAAAGTAGGTGGGCACATGCAGCGTGTGTCTCTAAAGATGCATGCAAACTTTTATGGAGATTGGATTAAAGGTGGCACTAAAAAATGAACAAACATGAAAAGGGCTATAACCACTGGTTGTACATCTCTCTAGATATGTGTGTTTGTAGTGAATATCTATTCAAGAAATGCTCAGACTTTATTCAGATAAGCACATTTAACATATGACATTACATTTGGCAGTAGTTTTTAGCTTTAAAATTCACATTTAATATCACATTTTGTCAATGTTTATCAATGCCATAGACTTGTGCTGGCTGTAATACTACTGTTGTCCTGTAGATGGGGTCTTTTCCTTGGATTTTATCACTTGATTTTGACATTTTGTGTATTATTATTTTAATTTATTTTAATCTTCTTCTTTCTGTACAGAACTTTGGTCTACTTCAGTAGTGTTAAAGTGCTTTATAAATAAAGATTGTTGTTGTTGTTGTTGTTGTTTTTTGATGCAGGATTAGAAATGTACTCTCTTGTGTTTCCACAGGTTAAAATTAAATGTATAGGCTAGAATCATGGTAAATCAAACTGGAACATGGTAAATCACGGTAAAGCATGCCAGGAGATGCTAAATCAATGTAAACTATGGTAAATCATGGTAAAATATGTCAAATTATGGTAACATTTGGTAAATAACAAACATTTGTAATATCATGGTAAATCAGGCTAGAACATAATTAATCAAGGTAAACTATAGTGAAATATTGTAAATCACACTAGAGTGCAGTAGAACAGACTCTATGTAGCCCTGTACAAAATTTCTATAAGTTTCAGAGTATAAAAGATCATTAACAGTGAACACACACACACAAACAAATATATATAAATAAAAGTTCATAGAGTTCATGATAGTTAAAATTGGGTAAAAGGTGTGTTGGTTAAAAGTATAAATATAGTATATAGAGTTTAATAAATAAGGCTATTTACAGTTAAGTTAAAAAATAAAATAGAGAAGAAGATGTGTTTATTTGTGTAACCTAACCTGTCAAATGTCAGTCATTTAATTCCTGTTTTGCTGTTGGTTGTGTTAGTACTGGAGCCAATCAGAGTAACATCACTGTGTAAGGGGCGGGACTAGTGGGACAGGTTTGTGTGAGGAGTAGTGAGCACATGAGAGAAGGACAGACACACGTTATGATGAGAGAGCTAATGAAGGAGGTATCTTAGTGTGGGAAGCATTAATGTTTTGTTTATGAAGGTCGACTACTCGTGGTCCTTACAACAAAGAAAAACGTTGGTGTGACTTACAAGAGGTGAATATGATTGTATATGCCTGTAATTTTGTATTATATCGAACTGGTATAGTTAGGACACTGAATGTATAACGTGGTTAGCGAAATGCTAGCTAGCGGTAGCATTCTATGCCATGTGCTCATATGTTGTAGTTTTAGCAATGAAGGAGGTATCGTAGTGTGGGAAGCATTAATGTTTTGTTTATGAAGGTCGACTACTCGTGGTCCTTACAACAAAGAAAAACGTTGGTGTGACTTACAAGAGGTGAATATGATTGTATATGCCTGTAATTTTGTATTATATCAAACTGGTATATTTAGGACACTGAATGTATAACGTGGTTAGTGAAATGCTAGCTAAGCGGTAGCATTCTATGCCATGTGCTCATATGTTGTAGTTTTAGCATTGTGATATCTCTAAAACTAAAACAAAGCTAACGCTAATTCAATAAGAAATAGTGTTTGATGTGGCTAAATTCAGATAATATGCTCTAAGGAAACGGACGTTGGAGAGAGAGAGAAAAGGAGAGGTATGCCCTGCTGTTTTCTGCCCAGCTGTTCTGTGCACCCTGCATTGACCTTCTGTGACGTGTTTCTAACTTTGCCATAACTTTTGCCATTACCAACACCATTACCATTGCCTTCGCTGTACTGACTACACCTGGATTCGTGAGTACTAACAATTCATATGCACGTGCTTTTTGTTTATGCTCAGTTTCTGAGTGAAGCCTCACGTACACAAAGTGTCATTGAACATGCTTGCAACGGGGTTGAACATTTTTTCAGAGGGAATAAATAATTGTTTAAGTTCAATATAACCACAGAAAGGTTTTTCTTTTGGGAAAGTGAAGTTTGTTTTTGTTTTTTTTCTTCCAGCTCGTTTCATGTATATGTGATTTGTTTTATTTAATTCTGAGATACAATTATCTTTTATTTAGTGTTGTAAATAAATATTTGGGAATAGTTTTGCAAACCAAAAAAATTGTTTTGGTGGTCTTTTAAAGAATAGCAAAGAGTATTTTGAATATATAACATTTATTAAGTAACATAACAAAAACAAGTTGTATTTCTCTACAACGAGCCCAGGCCCAGTCTCACTGTATTACCACTCCAGCTTTATTTTCTAACTACATGGCACCTGGGTTACATGTAGATGTTCAGTAGAACAGACTGTAGATGTGCAGTAGTACAGACTGTAAAGATGCAGTAGTACAGACTGTAAAGATGCAGTAGTACAGACTGTAAAGATTCAGTAGTACAGACTGTAGATGTGCAGTAGTACAGACTGTCAACAGATATTAAAACAGACTTGCCTGTATTGGCTGTAAATGGTATTTTCAGTTCATTATTTCAGTGATAGAAATCTTGCCAAGTTAATAAATAATGTCTTTAATGCGTCTGTGGTTTAAAGGCCTTCAAGTTTAGCATTTGAGGCTTGATTGCTTGAACCCCGATAAATGCTGCTTGCAGCTTTAATTATTATTATTATTCTCCGGTAAAACGCATCGTGCAGGTCAAACCGTAAATGCTGGAGCGTTGAAACTTTGTCAGATGGTAGTCCTCAATTTGGGGAGAGTGTGAGAAAGTATGAGCCCAATTGGCCAATAGGTGGCGCTATAGTAAGAAAAAAACGTAAAATGCAGATAAATCAAAAACTTTTTGGTCGAATCTCAAGTGTCTTATATCATTGGAAACCGGTGTCATTGGCAAACAAAACGTATATCTCCGATTTCATTTCCGCCTGGAAAAATTTTCCGCCATTTTGAATTTTGTTGAAAATCTACTTTTGCGAACTAGTCCTAGGTTTTTTTACCGATCGGAACCAAACTAGTCCCAACATGTTCTCTGGTGTCTCATTATCGATAATTATCGAAAAAAAGTTGAAATTTCGATTCTGGTTTGCTAAGGGGCTTCAAAATAAAAGTTCAAAAACGCATGTTTTACGAAAAGGCTATAACTCAAGAAGTAAATGAGCAAATTTTATAAAACTTGGTACACGTGTCTATGGGCAAATTTTGTAGATAGGATAACAATATCGCAACGATTGGCCACATGGTGGCGCTATAACATCAAAAAAACATAAATTGGGCTATAACCGCGCGACCGCTAGTCCGATTGACTTGAAAATCGGTATGCAGTGTCTTGGCCCAAGGTGCTAGGTATGTCTAAAAGGACATTAGCCTATCTCAAAAAACATGGCCGCCATCGACCAATGAAGTTTGAGCACCTATTAGAGGAGGTTATCGAAGGCCGATCGGAACAAAACTCGATGGGGCTGTTCGACTCGAGGTTCTAAAGGTCTGTAAGAATTTTGAAAGAAATCGGCCACTAGTTGGCGCTAACGAGTTTTATGGCTCTGTAATCGCGTGGTGTTTTACATAGTTACGCAATATGCATATCGTTGGATAGATCTCTTCATGCTGAACAACTTTGCCAATATAACTACTGTTGTCAATCAAAGCGTTCATTAAATATTCGCAATTATGTTAAAAACCTACTTTTGCGAACTAGTCCTAGGTTTTTCGACCGATCGAAACCAAACCAGTTTCACATTGTTCTCTAATGTCTAATTATCAATAATTATCGAAAAAACGTTGAAATTTCGATTCGCTTTCGCTAAGGGGCTTCAAAATAAAAGTTCAGAAAACGCATGTTTTCCTAAAAAGGTTATAACTCAAGAAGAAATTGAAATATCTTCACCAAACTTGGTACACCTGTGTATGGGGTCACTTTGTGGTCAGTTTAAAAAAATCAGGACGATTGGTCAATTGGTGACGCAATAACGCGAAAAAACACATAAAAGGCTGTAACATTGCGACCGCTAGTCCGATTGACTTGAAAATAGGCATACAGTGTCTTGGCCCAAGGTACTAGATATATCTAAAAGGACATTGGCGTAGCTCAAAAAACATGGCCGCAATCGACTAATGAACGCTAATGTGCTCAAAAGCCTATTAAGGCTCAAAACTCCACTAAAGTAGGTGGGCACATGCAGCGTGTGTCTCTAAAGATGCGTGCAAACTTTTATGGAGATTGGACTAAAGGTGGCACTATAAAATGAACAAACATGAAAAGGGCTATAACCACTGGTTGTACATCTCTCTAGATATGTGTGTTTGTAGTGAATATCTATTCAAGAAATGCTCAGACTTTATTCAGATAAGCACATTTAACATATGACATTACATTTGGCAGTAGTTTTTAGCTTTAAAATTCACATTTAATATCACATTTTGTCAATGTTTATCAATGCCATAGACTTGTGCTGGCTGTAATACTACTGTTGTCCTGTAGATGGGGTCTTTGATGCAGGATTAGAAATGTACTCTCTTGTGTTTCCACAGGTTAAAATTAAATGTATAGGCTAGAATCATGGTAAATCAAACTGGAACATGGTAAATCACGGTAAATCATGCCAGGAGATGCTAAATCAATGTAAACTATGGTAAATCATGGTAAAATATGTCAAATTATGGTAAAGTTTGGTAAATAACAAAAATTTGTAATATCATGGTAAATCAGGCTAGAACATAATTAATCAAGGTAAACTATAGTGAATTATTGTAAATCACACTAGAACATGGTAAATGATGTTAAACTATGGTAGTAAATGGTATTTGAACAATAATAATAATCTGGGGTTATTACTGATCTTGTGCTGTGAAAGAGTAACATGGAAAATGTGTCATAAAAACTAATGCATTCAATCATACCAAGTCATGGAAAACAAAAATCTTCTTCTGTTACTTGCTTCAGGGTGCAGCCCATAGGGTTCAGGGACGCTTATTAGCTCCATCTATGATCAGGAAGTTTGAAAAGGAACGAGCGATTCAGCAATTTATGGAGCCATGTATGAATATTAATTTCACCCATCTTTTACTCTGTAAATCTGTGATGTGACAATAAACCTGATTCTGATTCTAAGGACCTAAAGTGTCTACCAAGAGGAGAGCGAGGAGGGGTGTGGACCAGCATTGAGGCACTGCTGCAAATAGGACCAAACAGAGCCACTCCAGAACCTACAGAGGAGCCAGCAAGGAAGAGAAGCCTCCTGCTGTTTAATTCTAACTCTGAATCAGAGGATGAAGAGGGGCCCAACAGGGCTCTGGCCCGCTACAGGGCAGAGGCCAATGAGGTTGTTGATAATGACATGTTGATCAAACAGTGTCTTAAGCAACAGAGAGATTTATTTTTATATTGGAAGAATAGGGACTGAAGTCAAGCACTGGCACTTTTTTATTTTATCTTAAATGGTACACTTTATGTTGAACTATGTTGTTGGTTTGTTGCAACTGGCACTTTATGTTGAATTTTTTGTTTTGGCCAAGGTTATTAAGAGTTTGACTTAGTCTGTTATGACCTCTGAAGCAACGGAGAGATGTTTTCTAATAGTCAGGGTTTCCAATGTTCTGAATGCACTTGAAAGTATTGTGTTTTACTAAAAAAAAACATAGTTTACAAAAGCTCTACCTATCTATAGGCTACCTGAATTTCTGAAATGTACTGTATTTATAAATATGCTATTGCTACACTTAATGGCAAACATTGCAGTGGTCTGCTGGACTGAAATAAATAAACAATTTTTTGTTGATTAAGGTTATGTATTCAGTCATTATTCAATGGTATACTAATAATCCATGTGAAAAATTACTTTTCAATGTTCTCAGGTCAAATATTTATATATTTATATTTAATTAAAATGCGATTAATTAATTAGATTACTTTTTAATATATATATATATATATATATATATATATATATATATATATATATATATATATATTTATATATATATATTCTTTCTTTATCATCTTTCATTACATTTCTTTCAAAGTTATGAAAAAGTTTCAAAGTTCATAACATGACAAGATGACAACATTTTGTTGTATAGATATTTGAAATAATTATAATTATTCATTGTATAGCCTTTTATTATGTATTGTGTGTTATAATCCAATCCACTAGATGGTGCTGCATTTTTTTAATGAGATGTGTTTCCGTTTCCTTTGACTGGAGGAAACTCATTTCATTGCGGACATTTTCTGGAAAGGTAAGACCACGTGTTTCAATTGGTAATTGTGTAAGCTAATCATTTTTATATTTTTTGTTGTGTAGGCTGTATCTAAAGTTCACTCACAGAAAGTTAAGGGTTTCAACTGTATACAGACGCGAGTGCTGTTTTACACAAGCGTTCTCACAGAAAATGGCATTGTAATGTGATTTGAAATGCGCTCTGTCTAGGGCTGTAGGTGCGTGTAATTATTGTCTTAATATGACCGCAGCGGCTGTATCTTATAATACTAATGAAAGGATAAAAATAAAATTAACGCAGTTTATTGACAGAATATCATTATAGCTGTGTTTCATTTAATTTTAAACGTTTTTGAAACGAGACCGCCTTATGAGGCATGCGGCCTTAAAATGGGGCCTTCGCAGGATGCAGCCTTCTGAAATGAGATGCAGCTTATTTTTATTTAGATGACAAGTGCACTGTATGTTTCATTTTAAAAGTAATAATTTCCCAAACCTTGTGAGTGACAAAGCAGTCGGCCAACATGTGTTTGTATGAATGTGTAAGAATGTTTAGTGAATATATGTGGTGCAGGTCAGAGAGGCTGTAGGCGCTGAATGGCTCTGTCAGTCTGCTCCAGGGCATCTGCTCCTTCATAGCTTATCATCTTTGTAGTTTATCACCAGTGTGACTGTGTTTGTCTTCTCTTATTCATCTAAATGGCATAGTTAGTAGTTTTTTTAGAGTTTGGGACCTCTCATAAGACACAGCCATTACTTTTATTATGAACGCTGCTTTGATCTGTGCATTTGCGCTGACTGTGTTCACCCCTGCCTCTCCCTCCTCGACTGGGTAAAGTGTCAGGATGAACAACACGTATTTGTCCCAAACGGCTGTCAATAGAAGCTGCATTATTCCTGACCTCTCTACTGCGGTCAGAGCGACTAGTTTCCTCACGTTTCTTTCACTTTTCTTTCATTGATTTTGGGCAAAGTCTGCTTTAAGTAGCTACAGAGAGAGGCGCCAGCAGCTCCGCAAGTTACACACGCTCGCTCAGTCTCGCTCATTCTCACATTCACTCGGCTGAAAAGACTCTAAATGTAGATGTTCTCCCTCAGATCCAGAGTCAGCCATTACTAAAGCCAAAGCTTCTTGACAGGTCTACTTTTTATTTGTCATTTTCGCGTTTTGCAGCTCGCGTTTAGAGAATGAGGCTTCTACTGCGCCGGTCCTGACACTCCCACTGAGACTTGAGTTTGAAGTCTTCTTCTACGAAAAAAGTAGAAACTACAGGGTGTCTGACATCTAGTAGAAGGGAGTGGAAACATCATTTAGCACATAAACCGGAAGTAGCGGATGTTTTTTTTTTTTTTTCAGTTAGTGTCTTGTTGCAATTTTGCGACTTTGGCGCTTAGAGGGTTAATGCTCAAGCTCTATTTTAGACACATGTGGGATTCGAATGCGACCATCGCAGGACGCAGCCTTCTGAAATGAGATGCAGCTTATTTTTATTTAGCTAAAAAGTGCACTGTATGTATAATTTTAAAACTGAATAATTTCCCAAACCTTGAGTGATAAAGCAGTCGGCAAACATGTATTTGTATGAATGTGTAAGAATGTTTAGTGAATATATGTGGTGCAGGTCAGAGAGGCTGTAGGCGCTGAATGTCTCTGTCAGTCTGCTCCAGGGCATCTGCTCCTTCACTTGTAGCTTATCACCAGTGTGACTGTATGAATGAATGAATAATGGACGGCCTGTGAGCAATTTGAGTCCCTTGGTCCCTCGGGAGAAAAGCTCAATATTTTATTATTATTATTATCATATATTTTCTCTGTCTTTTATTAATTCATTTGTGTATTTTAAGAGCGTGAGCGAGAGAATACATGGTTGTTCAAAATCACTCACAAGGTTTAAGAAATTGTTCAGTTTTCAAATTACTGGTTTGCTCTTATCTGTTTGGGTTCAGCCTATATGCTATGGTAGAAAAATGTTTGCCATCATTGGTACTTACAGTAGTGTACAGTGCTGTCAGGATTTTAAATGCATTTTATCTGAATCTAAAGAATTGGTACTCATGACATCCTTATGTCTTTGTAATTGCATGTGTGTAAAGAGTGTAATGATTTTTTCCTTTCTTTTATGTAACAGAAGACTGACAATTGATTTGAGGAAAAGGATTTGAGGAAAAGGATTTGAGGTAAGATGTTACCTTTTTAATAATATATAATGGTAATATAGCTATTATTATGGCTGCAATTATCAACAACAAATGTCAGCACTGATTAGATGTGTTCTCTCTGTGCACAAAAAATCTACAGTTGTTTAATTACAGCTCTGACTAATGCATTTTATGGAGAAAATTAATTTAAAAATAGCAGAGAAAACGGTGAGCTGCATCCAGACAAATCATGAGACATGGTATCTATGCTTAAAGTAATTTATTAACATAACGTTTTTACATGGCTTAAACATTGAAGGATGTAATGCTAGTTTTTTGAAAAATGAAAAAAAAAGATTTCATAAATTTAATGCCAAATGTTTAACCAAAAGTTGTATTTGTTGATTTGAACTGCGTAGCTTTATCTTTTCTTATTCATCCAAATGGCATAGTTAGTAGTTTTTTAGAGTGTGGGACCTCTCATAAGACACAGCACACAGCCATTACAACATGTATTTGTCCCAACCAGCTGTCAATAGAAGCCACATTGTAATTGCATGTGTGTAAAGAGTGTATATGATTATTTTTTCTTTCTTTTATGTAGCAGAAGACTGTGACAATCGATTTGAGAAAAAGGTTTGAGGAAAAGAATTTGAGGTAACTTTTTAATATTTAATGATAATATAGCTATTATTATGGCTGCAATTATCAACAACAAATCTCATTACTGATTAGATGTGTTTTCTTTGTGCACAAAAAAATTCTGTGAGTTGTTTAATTATAGCTCTGACTAATGCATTTTATGGAGAAAATCAATTTAAAAGTAGTAGAGGAAATACAAAATTTTCAAACCTTATACAAATTTTTTTTTAATGGCAACACATGGTAATAGTGGTTTAGAAACAAACTACAGGATGTCTGACATCTAGTGGAAGGGTGTGGAAACATCATTTAGCACATAAACCCGAAGTAGTGGCTGTTTTTTTTTTCAGTTAAGTTTCTTGTCACAATTTTGCGACTTTGGCGCTTAGAGGGTTAATGCTCAAGCTCTATTTTAGACACATGTGGGATTCGAATGCGACCATCGCAGGACGCAGCCTTCTGAAATGAGATGCAGCTTATTTTTATTTAGCTAAAAAGTGCACTGTATGTATAATTTTAAAACTGAATAATTTCCCAAACCTTGAGTGATAAAGCAGTCGGCAAACATGTATTTGTATGAATGTGTAAGAATGTTTAGTGAATATATGTGGTGCAGGTCAGAGAGGCTGTAGGCGCTGAATGTCTCTGTCAGTCTGCTCCAGGGCATCTGCTCCTTCACTTGTAGCTTATCACCAGTGTGACTGTATGAATGAATGAATAATGGACGGCCTGTGAGCAATTTGAGTCCCTTGGTCCCTCGGAGAAAAGCTCAATATTTTATTATTATTATTATCATATATTTTCTCTGTCTTTTATTAATTCATTTGTGTATTTTAAGAGCGTGAGCGAGAGAATACATGGTTGTTCAAAATCACTCACAAGGTTTAAGAAATTGTTCAGTTTTCAAATTACTGGTTTGCTCTTATCTGTTTGGGTTCAGCCTATATGCTATGGTAGAAAAATGTTTGCCATCATTGGTACTTACAGTAGTGTACAGTGCTGTCAGGATTTTAAATGCATTTTATCTGAATCTAAAGAATTGGTACTCATGACATCCTTATGTCTTTGTAATTGCATGTGTGTAAAGAGTGTAATGATTTTTTCCTTTCTTTTATGTAACAGAAGACTGACAATTGATTTGAGGAAAAGGATTTAAGGAAAAGGATTTGTGGAAAAGGATTTGAGGTAAGATGTTACCTTTTTAATAATATATAATGGTAATATAGCTATTATTATGGCTGCAATTATCAACAACAAATGTCAGCACTGATTAGATGTGTTCTCTCTGTGCACAAAAAATCTACGAGTTGTTTAATTACAGCTCTGACTAATGCATTTTATGGAGAAAATTAATTTAAAAATAGCAGAGAAAACGGTGAGCTGCATCCAGACAAATCATGAGACATGGTATCTATGCTTAAAGTAATTTATTAACATAACGTTTTTACATGGCTTAAACATTGAAGGATGTAATGCTAGTTTTATTGAAAAATGAAAAAAAGAGATTTCATAAATTTAATGCCAAATGTTTAACCAAAAGTTGTATTTGTTACCGGATTTGAACTGCGTAGCTTTATCTTTTCTTATTCATCCAAATGGCATAGTTAGTAGTTTTTTAGAGTGTGGGACCTCTCATAAGACACAGCACACAGCCATTACAACATGTATTTGTCCCAACCAGCTGTCAATAGAAGCCACATTGTAATTGCATGTGTGTAAAGAGTGTATATGATTATTTTTTCTTTCTTTTATGTAGCAGAAGACTGTGACAATCGATTTGAGAAAAAGGTTTGAGGAAAAGAATTTGAGGTAACTTTTTAATATTTAATGATAATATAGCTATTATTATGGCTGCAATTATCAACAACAAATCTCATTACTGATTAGATGTGTTTTCTTTGTGCACAAAAAAATTCTGTGAGTTGTTTAATTATAGCTCTGACTAATGCATTTTATGGAGAAAATCAATTTAAAAGTAGTAGAGGAAATACAAAATTTTCAAACCTTATACAAATTTTTTTTTAATGGCAACACATGGTAATAGTGGTTTAGAAACAAACTACAGGATGTCTGACATCTAGTGGAAGGGTGTGGAAACATCATTTAGCACATAAACCCAGTAGTGGCTGTTTTTTTTCAGTTAAGTTTCTTGTCACAATTTTGCGACTTTGGCGCTTAGAGGGTTAATGCTCAAGCTCTATTTTAGTAGAGTCTGATTCCTCCTTAATTATTAAGGAAATTATTGATTGACATTTATTGTATGTATTCTTGTACAAATAATGGCTTTAGAGTAGTGTAGCAGCAAGTGGAACCTTTGGCACCAGAGTAGTCTGTTCCGGGTTGCCTTAATGCGGACCAACTTCCTGTTTTCGGTTAGAAGCAATTTGGATAAAGACAAGAGTGCTACTGTCGTCATTGCTTTAACAGTATACCTTTGATTTAACATGTCAGTACTTGGTTTAAACAACCACAAACAAAAACCTTAAGTTTCTTTTACTTGTTTCACCAGCTAACAATGTTTTTGTTTGATATATGTACTTTGAGGCTGTGTACTTTAGCTTGTGAAAGTCTGTGAGCTGTGTCATAATGGGAAAGCCGAGCTGTGCTGCGCTCTAAATCTCACGTTGGTTCCCGCTAGTATCGCAAGAGTTTTATCGATAACTATTTTCAATTATGACAATGTTATTTTAATGGTTTAAATGTTATAAATATATATTTGTACAGTTAAATTTAATGGTACAAATATTTCTTATTTGTAAAAAAAAAAAAAATTTGTAGTAATAATAATCATAATAATTATTAGTCATATTAATATATAAACACAAAATGTTATATACACAAACTTTTCATTTATAAAAAAAAACAAAAATAATCATTTTAAATTGCAATTTTACCCAGAATAATTGCAATTATATATTTTCTCCAAATTGTGCAGCCCTATAAGAAAACTATTTGAATTAATCATTAAATGGCCCTGATATGTCACTAGACATTAAGAAATCATGTTGATTTGAAATACTTACACCACCGACAACAGTAGTCCCACCAGGATATTGTCTTTTAAAAGTTGTTGTTGCAACACTCAACTGATGTTAATGTTGATATGTTATGTTTTGGCCTGAAGCTGCCCTCCACCTCCATGATTTGGATCCCCAGTGTCACGTGATTAAAGTAGTTTGACATGTGATTAATCAATACGCTGATTCATAACAATTCATATCTTTTTTGAGTATTGAAAACAAACCGGAAGAGAGGACAATGCTGAATAAAGTCCTAGTATTTGTTATTTGTGGACTAAAATGTATTTTCATTGGTTCAAAAATTTCAATTAAGTAACTGTTGTCACATATGGACTACTTTGATGTTGTTTTTATTCCCTTTCTGGACATGGACAGCATAGTGTTCATACACTTGGATACGCTCTAAAGACTAAAAATATCTTAAAATGTCTGAAGATAAACAGAGGTTTTACAGGTGTGGAACAATATTAGGGTGATGAGGTAATGCCGTTTAATTTTTGGGTGAACTAACCCATTAAATATTAAAAAAAATATTTTATCAAATGATGTATGATAAAGCTGTAAACAGTGACTCATCATTTATTTAGTGGTTTTTGTGACATATTGAAATTTTTAGTGGCACATGCCAATTAAAATACAGACTTGACACAATCACGTTTGAAAAAACAATCATTTTTTTCCTTAAAAATCAGTGGTTTGAACAAATTAATAAATAACTCCCTCAACTTCCTTAAGACTTGCTGCCACCTAGTGGCTGTTTTAATTACATATTTAATTATTTAATTAAAAGTTTTTATACAATATTGAATAATTTTATGTATGCAATTGACAATGCCTATATCACCTGTAAGGATATATATATATATATATATATAATTGTTTAATTTGACACATAGTGTTACAAAATTTAATTTGAAAATGTCCCTGGAAATAAATTTTTAGGTGGCAAATATTGTTGTAGTTGTAAATTAAAAACATTTTACAATCTAATAAACTTAATGCTTATATATTTTATTTCATCTTTGCATATATAAAGATTGTATCTCCTAAATACCAAATAAAACTGATTGAATTGCAAAATTATCATTATTAATAGAAGTAATAGACCTTGATAATGGACCCATTACCAAACCTTGTTTTAATGTGAAGTAATTTTTTCTTTGTGTTTGTGAATTGTGATGCAGTTATATCATTTAATTTGTAATTTTGTGTTTTGTGTACAGATGCCTCGCACAAAACATAGCAGGCGCTCCCAGGCGGCGAAGAAGAGGATGGCGGACCGGATGGCAGCTGATCCTGAAGAGGCTCTGCCACCTCTTAAAAAATTGGCAGAAATAACTGAACGCGTTGTGTACATCACAACGGGATAACTGAACGTTGTGTACATCACAACGGGATAAACAAACCTTGTCAAAACTCTGGTCAAAACTCTGGTCAAAACTCTGGTCAAAACTCTGGTCAAAACTCTGGTCAAAACTCTGGTCTAAACCCTGGTGTCAAACCTGTAGTCTCGAACCTGGATATCAATCCTGGTGTCAAACCTGTAGTCTCGAACCTGGATATCAATCCTGGTTTCAAACCTGTAGTCTCGAACCTGGATATCAATCCTGGTGTCAACCCTGTAGTCTCAAACCTGGATATCAACGCTGGTCTCAACGCTGGTCTCAACGCTGGTCTCAACGCTGGTCTCAACCCTACTGTAAATGCTACCATGACTATGAATGTTTCAGATTTCTGTCCACAGACGTCTTACATCAGAGGCTCTTTCCATCAGGGTGCAAAGTGTTTTGGCTACAATAGTGGCAGGCAATGTGCTGCAAACAGTTTAATTGCAATTTTGATGTGTAAAGTGAAGAATGTGTTGGAATGGACCCGAGTCACCTGAATGATGTTCTGATGCTTGGAGATGACTTGTACAGTGCTATGAGAGATGCAGGAAAATAAATGATCCTGTGAATGGTTACATTGAAGTTGCTGAGCTGCCTGACACACACACATTAAATAATTGTAATTTTTCAATAAATTATTCTTCTGTTGCGTTTACTGGGTTGTATGGCATTAACCAATATGAAGAAGGTCTGCAAGGTGTTGCCATGTCCCTTGATGAAGCAATAAATCTAGCATTCCAGACGTTTGATGCGTGTTTGGTAAACATTATGGAAAACATATGTGCAGCTGTCAGACAAGGTACGTGGTATGCAGTGATTGATCCACATGCACGACTCTGTGATGGAACAGTTTCAGCTCGAGGTAAGAGTGTAGTGGTTTTCCATCCCAGCATGGACTCTTTGGTCATTCATTTCAGGAGACTTGGTGCATCCTTGAACGCATATAATCATCCATTTGAAGTAACTGGAGTTGAGGCCAATGTAATTGAGAAAGACAGTCAACATGATCGAATGGTGTGCCATCCAGTGGTGGAGGAAAATGCTGAAGCAGAAAGAGTGAGTGAAAGTATAAAATCAGAAATGGCAAGTTGCAGTCACTCTTGGACTGACTATATCAGTACAGATCAAATACTTCTGAATCAAACAGAAGAGAACACAGGAAAGACTTCTCAATGTCCAAGCAATGAAAATACAGCTGATGTTGAATTTATTTCTCACACTGAAAGTGTTTCTTTTGAATTTAATCCATTAACAGTACAACAACAAAAAAGTATTTGCTTGAAGCTAAACATTGTACATGTTGTAAAAGAACAGAAGCATCCAAACAAGATCGTTGAAATGGCTGAACCTTGTGAAACCAAAGAAATTGTGGGTGACGGTAACTGCTTTTTCAGATCGGTAGTTTATGCTGTTAGTGGAAATGAACGAGAACACAGAAAACTGAGGCGTGCTGTTGTAACTCACATACTGCAGAATGAAGGAAGGTACAGTCAGTATCTCAGACAAGGACACAGTTCTGTTGCAAACTACATTGAGAGTTCGAGAATGAAATATGTCGGAACGTGGGCAACAGAGATGGAAATACAAGCGCCAGTGATTTAATTGGTGTAGACATATTTACTTTCAGTCAAGACAAATGGCTTAAATATTCAGCCTCAAATGTGTCATCTAATAGACGTGGCTGTCAACAGAAGGGGATTTACTTGAAACATGTTAATAGCTGTCATTATGAAGTTGTTGTATGTGTAAAGAGAAAAGATCATAGCTGTGCTTCCATTTGCCAACCATCATTTGAAGTTTCAACGTTTCATAACTCATTAAATGCAAACTCAGCCCCACAAACACTCTATAGAAAGAGAATGCTATATAGCAGGAATCATGACTTAAAACAGAGGAAAAAAATCTCTGTAAACAAAAGATATCATGATGATGAAACTTACAAAGAGAAATTAATGACATCCAGCACTGAAAAGTACAATAAAAATGAACAGCATCGAGAAACAGTAAAAAAATATAGCATAGATAAATACAGAGACAATACCTCACACAGGGAATCGGTCAAAAAGTACAGTGTTGACAAATACAGTGACAATGAAATACACAAAAACATGTTGATAGAATATAACAAACAGAAATATAAAGATGATGTAAGTTTTGCCAATACAATTAAAATGAGAAATGCTGTAACTCGGATTGAGGCAAAGATCAAAAGGAAAGAGATTGACTGTGTAATTGAACTATTTAAAGAAAAAATATCTTCAGGTCCTGAGTATGTCTGTTCAGTTTGTCATCGTTGCTGCTTTAAAATGCAGGTTAAACACTGTAAAATAAATAAATATCTACAAAAATCGGTCCAAGCAGGCTATATTGCAAACAATTGTATAACGCAGAATTATTTGCATACCTGTAATAAAGGCTGTGGTAAAGACTGTATTTATAAAAATACTCCAGCTGAATCTCTGTGGATTTGTCACACATGTGATAGAAAGATTAGTGAAGGTAAAATGCCTGCTGAAAGTGTAGCAAATAATCTTGCTCTGGATCCAATTCCTGTTGAACTGAGTTGTTTAAACTCTCTTGAACAACATCTAATAGCAAAGAATATTCCATTCATGAAGATGCTAGCGTTACCACGTGGCGGTCAAAATGGCGTACATGGCCCCATAACTTGTGTTCCATCTAATGTGACAGATGTGGTGAATGTTTTACCAAGATCAGAAAATGACGATTTAATGATACGAGTAAAACTTAAGAGGAAATTAACGTACAAAGGACATTATGAATTTAAATTTGTACACACTGATCATGTCAAAACTGCTTTGGAATACTTAAAAGAAAATAACAAATGGTACAGAGATGTAGAGTTTAATGAAACTTGGATTAATCCTCTGAGTAAAACAGAAGAACAGGTTAATGATACAACTGAAAACACTGAACATGATTTGGATGAATGTCAGGACATGCGTGTCGATAAAGAGCAAAATAATGAGAATGAGGAAGAAGAGCTCACTGATGAAACACTTCATGATCGACAGCAACATGGTTTGTTTATGGATTCATGTTTACAGCCGGTGGACTTTGCACAAGAGGTTTTAGATCAACATTTTGATGGAATTATGTCACTTGCTCCAGCAGAGGGTAATACTCCAGTGAGAATGTTAATGGACGAAACCAATGAAGCCAAATGTTTTCCAGTTCTCTTCCCAAAAGGAACAGGAACATTTCACGATCAACGACCTGAAAAATTAACACTGTCAAGATACTTAAATAATAGAATCCTAAATGCAGATGGACGGTTTGCTCAAAACCTAGATTACGTCTTTTATGGACAATATTTGTCTGAGCTTAATCAAGTTATCTCAAACGTATCTATTGCTTTGCGGAAAGGCCATGACACAAGCAACAAAACAAAAATCACTGCAGAAATGCTGACAAACAAAGAGTCATTGCAAAAGATTTTAAATTTTGATCAGGGTTATAAATTCTTGAAGCCGGTGAGAGGGAGTCCTGTTTTTTGGCAAAGTGTTCAAAAGATTTGTTTGCAATGGTGAGACAATTAGGAATCCCAACATGGTTTTGCTCATTTTCATCTGCAGACTTGCGATGGCCAGAGCTAATGCAAACTATTGTGAAACAAGAGGGTTGTCAAACTCCTATTGATGAATTGGACTGGTCTGATAGATGTGGGATGCTTAAACGTAATCCTGTTACTGCTGCCAGAATGTTTGATAATCGCTTTCATTGCTTTCTACGAGATGTGATTATGTCGCCAGCCCAGCCAATCGGAAAAATAATAGATTATTTCTATCGAATTGAATTTCAGCAACGTGGATCCTCATACACATTGTCTTTTTGGGTTGAAAATGCACCTCAAGTGGACAGAGATGACGATGATGAAGTTGTAGCATTTGTTGATCAATATGTCACTTGTGAAATGCCACCTGAACAGGAGGAAGAAATGCATGAAATTGTGAGCACTGTCCAACAACACAGCAAAAGACATTCAAAAACATGTAAAAAGAAAGGAACTGTGTGTAGATTTAACTTTCCACGTCCACCAAGCAATAATACTTTTATTACAAGAAGCAGCAAGCGTGATAAAGATGAAAAAGAAAACGATGATGAAACAATAGAAACTAAATGCAAAATCTTAATGGAAAAATCAAAGAAACAAATGTCAAAAGAGCAAGCTGGAGTAATAATGAAAAGCGTGAGAGAATGTTTGTTGAATAGTGATGGTGTGTTTAACTCAGTTGACTCTATGTTTGCGTCTATTGGTATAAATCAAGAAATATTTGAAATGGCTTACAATAAAATGACAAAGAAAACAAGTGTTGTGTTGAAGAGAAAGCCAAATGATGTATGGGTGAATCAATATAACACAGATCTTTTACGATGCTGGAATGCAAACATGGACATACAGTTTGTTGTTGATGCTTACTCTTGTATAGTATATATCATTTCGTATATTTCCAAAGCTGAGAGAGAAATGGGATTGCTGCTTGCTAAAGCTCAAAAAGAAGTACATCAAGGTAATATGGATGCTAAACAGGCTTTAAGAAAACTAGGAAGTGTGTTTTTACATAATCGAGAGGTCTCAGCTCAAGAGAGTGTGTATCGACTAACTAACATGAAACTAAAACAAGGATCAAGGAAAGTGGTGTTTATTCCAACTGGTACTAATCAAATCAGAATGAGTTTACCCTTAAACACCATACATAAAAAAGCTGAATGTGGAGAAGATGACAGTGGCATATGGATGAAAAGCATCTCAGACAGATACAGAGCCCGTCCACATACAAATGAATTCAGTGGAATGTGTTTAGCAACCTTTGCATCAGAATACAGAGTTTTGACTGCTCGTGAAAATGTCCAGAAAGAGTAAAACTGGAAAATGATATGGGGTTTGTGAGAAAAAGAACTCGTACAGACTTTGCCATTGTGCGATATGCTCGGTTTTCACCCACTAAAAATTCAGAAAATTATCATCAAAGTATTTTAGAATTATTTTTGCCTCATTTTGTGCGAGATCAATTGAAGCCAAGAAATTTCCCCACACATAAGGAGTTTTATGAGACTGGATTTGTAACAATTTCAAATAATCAGCTTGAGTCAGTTAAAATGATAGTGGACACCAACAGGGGAAAATTTGAAAAAGAAGCAGAGACAATACAAAGAGCTGAAGATGATTTAGAACAACATGGACCAATGGAAGATGCTTGGGCTCAAATTTGTCCAGAAGCAGAACTTGAGCGTCTTGAATGTCTGGAGAGTAAGAAAGATCGAATAGAAACAGAAGAAGGTGATGATATCATTCCTGATCTATTACCAAATGTAGGTATTTCAAAGATAGAAAACAATCCATCAGCGATGACAAAGCAAGATGCCATGGGTTTACTGCGTTCTTTGAATGAGAAGCAATCGCAAATCTTTTACAAAGTGCGGCAATGGTGTTTACAAAAGTGCAAGGTGAAAACCCAGATCCATTTCATGTGTTCATATCTGGTCCAGGAGGTGTTGGAAAGTCAGTGCTGATTAAAGCCATCTATTACGAAACCTCTCACATCCTTTCAAAATTAACAGACAACCCAGATGAGACACATGTGCTATTAACTGCTCCTACCGGTGTGTCCGCGTACCAGATTAACGGGTCTACTATACATTCCAGTCTCTCCATCGGAATAAATGCTTCTCTGCCATATCAACCACTTGGAGATGAAAAATTAATTCTTTGAGAGCAAAACTTGGAAAACTGCAAATATTAATAATTGATGAAATATCAATGGTTGATCATAAACTTCTAGGATATATTCATGGAAGATTGAGACAGATCAAACAAACAGGTGATTACTCTGCATTCGGAAAGGTCTCGGTCATAGCAGTTGGAGATTTTTATCAGCTATCTCCTGTGAAAGGAAAACCACTTTACGATGAACCAGTGAACAGTGTGAATCTTTGGGAAACTAACTTCAGTTTTGTTGAACTTACAGAGATTATGCGCCAGAAAAACAAACAGTTTGCAGAATTATTAAATCGTTTAAGGCTACGTAAAAAAGATGAAGTAATGCTTGAAGAGGATATTGCTTTGCTAAAAACCTGTGAGACAGGGGATGGTGATGAGAGTACAGATATCCATATTTATGCAACTAATAGTGAGGTTGATGAATATAACCTAAAAATGTTGGAGAAAATATGCTGTGATATAGTTACCGTGAACGCCCAAGATTTTGAGAGAAATGCTAAAACTGGCCGAATGGAAAAAAAAAATGGGTTTCATGTCAGAGTTTACAACAGTTCTTTGGAAAGATCCCTTGAATTAGCGATAAATGCTCGTGTAATGCTACTGAAAAATATCAATGTATCAGATGGCCTTGTAAATGGAATTTTGGGACAATTAAAGAAATGTGTTATGAAAATGAGGAAATACGCCCATCAAAAATATACATTGAATTTGACGATGAACGAGCCGGTAAAGAAGCTAGAGGTAAAAATCCATGTTTGAAACCTGGACTTGAGCAAAGTACACCAATCGAGCCTGAAGAAGAGAAAGTAACAAGAAGTGGTGGTGTCAGACGACAGTTTCCTTTGAAGCTAGCATGGGCTTCCACAGTTCACAAAGTGCAAGGTATGACAGTGAACAAAGCTGTTGTTTCATTGAAAAAGATATTTGCTCCAGGACAAGCATATGTAGCATTAAGTCGAGTAACCTCTCTTGATGGACTCATAATAGAAGATTTCAAAGAAAAAGCTATTTATGCAAAAGAGAACATTGAGGAAGTTCTACAGAGAATGCCTGCATTCATTGATCCATGTGAAACCACAGAAAATGTAAAATTTCAAATGATGTTACACAATGTCCAAGGGCTCCTTCCACATATTTTAGATATTCAGCAAGATAATAGATATCGTCAAGCAGATATGATTTTTGTAACAGAGACGTGGCTAAAAGCAAACAATTCTGTGAATGATGTCAGTCTTTCTGGATACCATTTCCATCACAAACCACGATATGTTGCATATGACACAAGTAAAGATGTTTTTGCTAAACTAAAAGAGGAAAATCATGGTGGTGTTGGTATATATCACAGAGAGAATGTAAAAGCTGCTCTAGTTAATTTACCATGTATTAACATTGAATGTCTAATGTGCAATATACAAGACTTAAATACAACTGTAGCACTTGTATACAGACCATCGTCATATAACATTGGATTATTTAGAGATAACTTGATTAACTTAATTCATCAAATAAACAGCTTATCAGGTGGAAAAATTATTCTAGGAGATTTCAATGAAAACATTTTCGATAAATCGACTATTTATGATGTCATGCAGCATTTTGGCTTCACACAAATAGTTGAAAATTCAACAACTGAAAATGGCACATTAATTGACCATGTTTACATTAAAGATATTGACAGTGAAATGAAGATTGATATCATGCCTACGTACTTCAGCTATCATGACTGCGTTGTGCTGAAGTGGCTGGTCTAATGCAACGTCCATCTAGAAGGGGAGGGGATGCAGAGGTGGATGTAAAACACTGGACGGCCTCTGTGGGAATTCATGCTGCCTTCACGTGCTATCGGTAAGTACATTTTTATTTGAGTGAAATTTAACAATATTTACATTTACTTTTACATTTATTCATTTACCTGACGCTTTTATTCAAAGCGACTTACATTGTTCTACAGTAATTACCAGTGTTACAGACACTGGAGGCAAGGTGTGTTAAGTGTCTTGCCCAAGGACACAACGACAGTATGAACTGTGGGGAGAGTGGGACTCGAACCACTCTACCCACTGAGCTACTGCTACTAAAAATCTTCTTCTATCTTCTTCTATATGAAAATAAAAATTTTCTGTACAAAAATACATGGAAAAATGTCAAACTCAAAGTAATGACTCAAGAAGTCTGAAATAAGACATTACCGATAGCACGTGAAGGCAGCATTAGTCATTGGGATTGTTAGTGGGTGTTAAGGCCATATTTCCAAATTCCTGTTCTATTATCATGATGAACTGATAATATTTTATTATTAAAATATTAATGTCTTTATATAAAAATATATATATATATATATATATATATATTAAAGCAATGGCCTTAACACCCACACACAAAATTTTATTATTAATTTGAATTTATTTATTTATTTATTTATTTATTTATTTATTCATTCATTCATTCATTCATTCATTTTATTTATTTGTTTGATGTATATTATTGTTCAAAATGTCTCTGTAATCTAATTTTCCCCTTTATTTTTATGGACAACTACATCTCACTGTTGGAAAATGTATAGTAAAGTACTTCAAAATGTGGTGTAAAAACATTCTTTGCAGCAAAACAATAAATGGGACAATTTATAAAAAAGAAAGGAAAGACAAAGATGAACTTTAACAAATGAAGTTTTTATCGTATTCCAACACTTCAAGTATTGATAAAAAGGTAAGACTATTTTTATTTTTTAATTTGGTTATAACTTTTATTACTCTGTAAAATATGTTTGTGGTATAAGGATATTATATTAAATAAATGGTTACATTAAGCACAATGTTTTATAAGTAAATATTTTACTTGTATAAATTGTAAACTGTAAAAAAATGTAAATCCTAATCAAATCCTCATTATCTATAGGTACATCATATATCTTATGCTGCTTTGATGACCAGATCTTCATCATTAGGACAATATTCAACTCCAGATCCAGCTGAAGATTCCATTATATGCAATTCATGGAAAGTGTTTGACTGCAGACAGCAATGTCCACATCATTACACCACCATCACCTTTGTGGACTGTTGACTCAAGGCAAGACATGGATTCCTGTTTCTGGTATCAAATGCATCTGTGTGGAGCAGTTCAGCAGCAATTCAGAATCATCATAGTATAAGGTAAATTCTTCCACTGTTCATTTTTGTGACTTTGAGCTCATTGCATCTAACTGTTTTTGTTCTTAGCTCTCAATAGGAAATCAACATAATTTAGTAATTTTACATTACAATGTGTTGAACATTCTGAAATGCTTACCTCCATGTTTTGTGTTTGACAGAGGCCAATCTTGTGTCATTGATGGAATTTTAGTAATGTTGTCCTGCATGTACTGAAGCCCTGACCACACTAGCATCTCTAAAAATTGCCCTATGAGCTGAGCACCCAATGAATAATTGAGCTGGATTATGACACGGTAACATATTTACAATCTACAACAAATCTCCACTGGTTCAGTCAAATTATAGGGCGTCTTCATCTCTGCTGGTTCAGCCCAGTCATTACATGTCTTTGTTGCCACTGTTTCAGTACAATCCCAAGAAATCTTCATGACTGCTGATACTGCCCAGCTCCAAATGTGATTTGCTACACCTGAGTATAGTCAACTCCAAGTTTCCTTCATCATCATCTCTGCCTGGGTCTACACTGTTCACAACTACTGCTCCTGTTTCCACTCACCCTTGCCTCCATCAGTTCTGATGTGGTCCATCATCCTGAATATCCTATAAGTCACCTGTTGCCTCTTCCCTCCATCACATCATGTCTCACTTCTTCCTCCATCATCGTCACTGTCTTGTTTCATTTTGCCAGATCATTGATCTTTGTCTGCTCATTGCCAACATTTGTTGCCGCTGTTGAAAATTTTGCAGCAGAAACACAACATTTTCATTGGTGTGTGATTGAAGGTTAAGTCACAATAGTATTTTGTTTACTTTTATTTTCATGTTCAGTTTGACTTTCTGTGTCTCCACTTGCCCAAGTTTATGTTTGTTTTTATGTTTTTTTTATTGCTATTTTTTTTTTGGCGTACACTACTTTACAATTATTATTTTTGTTTTAATGTCATTTTTTCTTTAAAATGTAGTTTTTCTTCAGTGCTTTCAAAAGAAATGAATGAATGAATGTTTTATTTTTTGTTGTTGACATTTTGAGGTTTTATAAATTAATTTTTATATACTTTAATTTCATATTGTGGAGTTCTCTTTTACTGTTTTTTGTTTAAATTTTGTTTAAAAAATATTTAACAACTATAGTTTTTATTAAATTGAATTTATTAGTTTTAAACGGAATGAATGAATGGTTTATTTTTATTGTTGATATTTTTAGTTCAATTTTTATCATCTGTAATTTGGGGTGCACGTGGCAGAGTGGTTAACACTCCTCCGTGTGTTACTGTGGGTTCTCTCCGGGTACTCCGGCTTCCTCCCACGGTCCAAAGACATGCATGTATAGGTTCATTGCTAGTGAATGAATGTGAGAGTGAATGGTTGTCTGTCAATGTCTGTCTCTAAATGTTAGCCCTGCGACTAACTGGCCACTGTCCAGGGTGTACCCGCCTCAGGCCCAAAGCTGCTGGGATAGGCTCCAGTCACCCGTGACCCCTAAATGGGACAAAGCGGTAGAAAATGAATGAATGAATGAATGAATGTAATTTGACAATTTATTTCATACGTCAAAATTATTGTTATATGATATGCAATATTGTTTTGAACATATATTAACATGAAGACTTTTCTACTTTGATATATGGAAAGAATTAAATTTTTTGGTTACTATTTAACTTCTTTTTAATTTTATTTTGTAGTATTTTACATTTTATTTCTAGATTTTGTCTTTTCAAATCTTAATATTTTACAATTATGTATTTTCATTTAATATTTGATTGTAAAAATGAAAATAAAAATAAAAACCGCCACCACAGAGACATACTTTAACTTTAACATACTTTAACATGTTACAATGAAATGTCATCCTTGAGTACTTACGCTCTTAAACTTTACATCTTGAATTAAATAATCTGCTTGTGTGTTCATTTGTGAACATGAGTGAATCAGCTGTCATAGCAGGAGAGCACCTTGTTAACCTCATAGTATAGGCTGCTGCATGTTCAAAACATCAGTTCCTAGCATTTATTCACATGGCATTTATCTTTTTATTAACAGGCCAAAATGACTCACTTTGCATGAAGATTATTTTCTGTAGAATTTAACAGCACTTTTTCAAACAGGTAAGAGATGTATTCCAAAGAATTTAACAAATATGGAAAATTTGTTCAACAGAAGTTAGGCAAGGCTCGTTTTTTAACCGAGAGTAAAGTTATTAAACCAACATGACATGACTTCTTTAAGGTTTCAAAGATGTCCCAAAAGAGACCTCTGCCAGGACAAAAGCAAAACCTTTTATTTTATTTAAAGAATAATCCAAGTGAAAAAAGACAGACAAACACACTGACAGAACAGCCAGAACAATTGATAGAAATGACAGGACAGACAGAGGAGCAACGAACGGGAAAGAGGGAGCAACAGGCAGAAATGATAGACAAACTGATTTCATTTGCGTCTACGCAAAATTTTTACAGTAAAGGGCTTCAAAATAAAAGTTAAGAAAACGCATGTTTTACGAAAAAAATTATACCTTAAGAAGGAAATGAGCTTATTTTACCAAACTTGGTAAACGTGTGTAGGTTGTCACTTTATAGTCAGGATAAATAAATCGCGATGATTGGCCTCTCGGTGGCGCTATAACATGAAAAACATGAATAAACACGAAAAGGGCTATAACCGCATCTAACCGCTAGTCCGACTGACTTGAAAATAGGTATGCGGTGTCTTGGCCCGAGGTACTAGGTATGTCTAAAAGGACATTGGCGTATCTCAAAAAACGTGGCCGCAATCGACTAATGAACGCTAATGTGCTCAAAAGCCTATTAAGGCTCAAAACTTCACTAAAGTAGATGGGCACATGCAGCGTGTGTCTCTAAAGATGCGTGCAAACTTTTATGGAGATTGGACTATAGGTGGCGCTATAACTGTTAAAAAGCTTTAAAAAATCATGCATTTCCTTTGGTAAAATACCTCTACTGGCTGTAAATGGTACTTTCCGTCCATTATTTCAGTGATTGAAATCTTGCCGAGTAAAACCTAATGTCTTTAATGACTCTGTGGTTTAAAGGCCTTAAAATTTTGCATTTGAGGCTTGATTGCTTGAACCCCGATAAATGCTGCTTGCAGCTTTAATTAGGGGCCAAGCACCGAAGGTGCGTAGCCCCTATTGTATTCGTTAGATTTCTTATTATTATTATCCTGCAATGTAAGTCTATGGCAGCCCATAGAACCGTATGCTAAAAAGTTGTGAAATTTGGCACACTCATAGTGGACAGTGTCAGCTGTCATCCTAACAAATCTGAAGTGTCTACCTTAATCCTCTAGCGCCACCAACTGTCCAAAGTTCGACTTATGTTTATGTTAATAACTTTTGAACCGTAAGGCCTAGAATTAAAATTCTTTTTTCCTCTGATTCCTTAGCTCAAGCCGATTCGAGTGCACCCTATGACGTCATTTTCCGCCATGATAGTTTTTCCGCCATTTTGAATTTTCTAAAAAATGTACTTTTGCGAACTCCTCCTAGGCCGTTTGTCCGATTATCACGAAAATTGAACCAGATCATCTTCCGGCTATGCTGACAAAAAGTTATTAAAAGAAAGTTGATTCGTCAAACCATTTTTGAATACCGCGCAAATAAAATTGACTTAATGCGCATAAAAATGAAAGTCAGGCTATATCTCTGCAATGCTTTAACATATTCTAACCAAACTTAGTACATGTTACTGCAACTAAGATTTGAGGATGCCTGCAGAGTTTTGGCGCAGCGCCTCCTAGTGGTCAGGAGATATGAAAAAGTGAATTATTTGCTTATATCTTCTGAACGCTTTTGCCAAAAATCATAAAACTGGTCTCTTTAGATTCAGTGCGTCATGCCGAGTCCTGCGATACCAAATTTTCCCATATCGGCCATTTTGAGCGTCGGCCATTATGAATATTGTCAAAAAGTGCTATATTTTTTGAACGCATTGCTGCATCATTACAAAACTTGGTATGCGTCTTCGGGACCAAGCCCTGAAGGTACTCAAAAAGTTTTGGGGCAGCGCCACCTTGTGGTCAAAAGTTATAACCCAAATCAATAAGTATGCTAATAACTTTTTATTACGTTAACCTATTGTAAAACAAATGGTCTTAATGTGTTCACTGGATCAAGCCGAGAGCACAGATACCAAATATGTCCTATTCGGACAAACATCCTGTTTGCCATGTTGTCTTTCTTTAAAAACCTACTTTTTCGAACTCCTCCCACACCGTTTGTCCGATTTTCACCAAAATTGAACCAGATCTTCTTCAGACTATGATGACAAAAAGTTATTAAAAGAAAGTTGATTCGTCAAACCGTTTTCGAATACTGCGCAAATGAAATCAACTTAGTGCGCACAAAAATAAAAGTCAGGCAATATCTCTGCAATGCTTTAATATTTTCTAACCAAACTTAGTACGTGTTATGTCAACCATGACTTGAGTCTGCCTGCAGAGTTTGAGGACCTTAGTTGTTTCACACATCAGTTTGGTTACAGCGCTGCCTCTAGGTCGACCGTGATAAACCATTCAATCAAAGTGCTAAAGACCATATTGATGATTTTTCAGCCATTTAGACTGAAGTCTTATTGAAATGTCTTTAACTGCTTACTGCCATTGGTCTGATGGTGCCGGCCATCAACACATTGAGTCTGCCTGCAGAGTTTGAGCACTCTAGTTGTTTCACACATCAGTTTGGTTACTGGTCAACCGTGATAAACCATTCAAACAAAGTGCTAAAGACCGTATTGATGATTTTTCAGCCATTTAGACTGAAGTCTTACTGAAATGTCTTTAACTGCTTACTGCCATTGGTCTGATGCTGCCGGCCATCAACACATTGAGTCTGCCTGCAGAGTTTGAGCACTCTAGTTGTTTGACACATCAGTTTGGTTACAGCGCTGCCTCTGGATCGGACGTGATAAACCATTCAATCAAAGTGCTAAAGACCGTATTGATGATTTTTTGGCCATTTAGACTGAAGTCTTACTGAAATGTCTTTAGATACTTACTGCCATTGGTCTGATGCTGCCAGCCATCAACACATTGAGTCTGCCTGCAGAGTTTGAGCACTCTAGTTGTTTCACACATCAGTTTGGTTACTGGTCGACCGTGATAAACCATTCAATCAAAGTGCTAAAGACCGTATTGGTGATTTTCCGGCCATTTAGAATGAAGTCTTATTGAAATGTCTTTAACTGCTTACTGCCGTTGGTCTAATGCTGCCGGCCATCAACACATCAGTGTGGTTACTGCGCTGCCTCTAGGTCGACCGTGATAAACCATTCAATCAAAGTGCTAAAGACCGTATTGATGAATTTTGAGCCATTTCGACTGAAGTCTTATTGAAATGTCTTTAACTGCTTACTGCCATTGGTCTGATGCTGCCGGCCATCAACACATTGAGTCTGCCTGCAGAGTTTGAGCACTCTAGTTGTTTCACACATCAGTTTGGTTACTGGTCGACCGTGATAAACCATTCTATCAAAGTGCTAAAGACCGTATTGATGATTTTTCGGCCATTTAGACTAAAGTCTTATTGAAATGTCTTTATATGCTTACTGCCGTTGGTCTGATGCTGCCGGCCATGTCGGCATGAGGTTTAATGCCGGCCTTGTGCTTGGCCCCGTCATTGCTGCTTGCAGCTATATTTATTATTAGGGGCCAAGCACCGAAGGTGCGTAGCCCCTATTGTATTCGTTAGATTTCTTATTATTATTATCCTGCAATGTAAGTCTATGGCAGCCCATAGAACCGTATGCTAAAAAGTTGTGAAATTTGGCACACTCATAGTGGACAGTGTCAGCTGTCATCCTAACAAATTTGAAGTGTCTACCTTAATCCTCTAGCGCCACCAACTGTCCAAAGTTGGACTTATGTTTATGTTAATAACTTTTGAACCGTAAGGCCTAGAATTAAAATTCTTTTTCCTCTGATTCCTTAGCTCATGTCGATTCGATTGCACCCTCTGACGTCATTTTCCGCCATGATAGTTTTTCCGCCATTTTGAATTTTCTAAAAACGTACTTTTGCGAACTCCTCCTAGGCCGTAGCCCGATTTTCACGAAAATTGAACCAGATCATCTTCAGACTATGCTGACTAAAAGTTATGAGAATAAAGTTGATTCTTCAAACCGTTGTCGAATACCGCGCAAATGAATTCGACTTAATGCGCACAAAAATAAATGTCGGGTATATCTCTGCAATGCTTTAACATATTCCAACCAAACTTAGTACGTGTTATGGCAACCATGATTTGAGGATGCCTGCAGAGTTTTGGCGCAGCGCCTCCTAGTGGTCAGGAGATATGAAAAAGTGAATTATTTGCTTATATCTTCTGAACGCTTTTGCCATAAATCATAAAACTGGTCTCTTTAGATTCAGTGCGTCATGCCGAGTCCTGCGATACCAAATTTTCCCATATCGGCTATTTTGAGAGTCGGCCATTATGAATATTGTCAAAAAGTGCTATATTTTTTGTACGCATTGCCGCATCATTATGAAACTTGGTATGTGTCTTCGGCATCAAGCCCTGAAGGTACTCAAAAGGTTTTGGAGCAGCGCCATCTTGTGGTCAAAAGTTATAACCACATTCACAAATATGCTAATAACTTTTGATTCCGTTACCCTATTGTAAAACAAATGGTCTTATTGTGTTCACTGGATCACGCCGAGAGCACAGATAACAAATATGTCCTATTCGGCCAAACTTCCTGTTTGCCATGTTGTCTTTCTTTAAAAACCTACTTTTTCGAACTCCTCCCACACCGTTTGTCCAATTTTTACCAAAATTGAATCATAACATTTTCAGACTATGCTGACAAAAAGTTATGAGAATTAAGTTGATTAGTCAAACCGTTTACGAATACCGCGCAAATGAGTTTGACTTAATGCGCTCAAAAATTAACGTCAGGCTATATCTCTGCAATGCTTTAACATATTCTAACCAAGCTTAGTACGTGTTATGGCAACCATGACTTGAGTCTGCCTGCAGAGTTTGAGCACTCTAGTTGTTTCACACATCAGTGTGGTTACTGCGCTGCCTCTGGGTCGAACGTGATAAACCATTCAATCAAAGTGCTAAAGACCGTATTGATGATTTTTCAGCCATTTAGACTGAAGTCTTATTGAAATGTCTTTAGATGCTTACTGCCGTTGGTCTGGTGCTGCCGGCTATGTCGGCATAAGGTTTAATGCCGCCTTGTGCTTGGCCCGTCATTGCTGCTTGCAGTTATATTTAGGGCCAAGCACCGAAGGTGCGTAGCCCCTATTGTATTCGTTAGATTTCTTATTATTATTATCCTGCAATGTAAGTCTATGGCAGCCCATAGAACCGTATGCTAAAAAGTTGTGAAATTTGGTACACTAATAGTGGACAGTGTGAGCTGTCATCCTAACCAATCTGAAGTGTCTACCTTAATCCTCTAGCGCCACCAACTGTCCAAAGTCGGACTTATGTTTATTCTAATAACTTTTGAACCGTAAGGCCTAGAATTAAAATTCTTTTTTCCTCTGATTCCTTAGCTCATGACGATTCGATTGCACCCTATGACGTCATTTTCCGCCATGATAGTTTTTCCGCCATTTTGAATTTTCTAAAAAATGTACTTTTGCGAACTCCTCCTAGGCCGTTTGTCCGATTATCACGAAAATTGAACCAGATCATCTTCCGGCTATGCTGACAAAAAGTTATTAAAAGAAAGTTGATTCGTCAAACCATTTTTGAATACCGCGCAAATAAAATTGACTTAATGCGCATAAAAATGAAAGTCAGGCTATATCTCTGCAATGCTTTAACATATTCTCACCAAACTTAGTACATGTTATTGCAACTAAGATTTGAGGATGCCTGCAGAGTTTTGGCGCAGCGCCTTCTAGTGGTCAGGAGATATGAAAAAGTGAATTATTTGCTTATATCTTCTGAACGCTTTTGCCAAAAATCATAAAACTGGTCTCTTTAGATTCAGTGCGTCATGCCGAGTCCTGCGATACCAAATTTTCCCATATCGGCCATTTTGAGCGTCGGCCATTATGAATATTGTCAAAAGTGCTATATTTTCTGAACGCATTGCTGCATCATTATGAAACTTGGTATGTGTCTTCGACCAAGCCCTGAAGGTACTCAAAAGTTTTGGGGCAGCGCCACCTTGTGGTCAAAAGTTATAACCCAAATCAATAAATATGCTAATAACTTTTTATTACGTTAACCTATTGTAAAACAAATGGTCTTAATGTTTTCACTGGATCAAGCCGAGAGCACAGATACCAAATATGTCCTATTCAGACAAACATCCTGTTTGCCATGTTGTCTTTCTTTAAAAACCTACTTTTTCGAACTCCTCCCACACCGTTTGTCCGATTTTTACCAAAATTGAACCAGATCTTCTTCAGACTATGATGACAAAAAGTTATTAAAAGAAAGTTGATTCGTCAAACCGTTGTCGAATACTGCGCAAATGAAATCAACTTAGTGCGCACAAAAATAAAAGTCAGGCTATATCTCTGCAATGCTTTAATATTTTCTAACCAAACTTAGTACGTGTTATGGCAACCATGACTTGAGTCTGCCTGCTGAGTTTGAGGACCTTAGTTGTTTCACACATCAGTGTGGTTACTGCGCTGCCTCTGGATTGGACGTGATAAACCATTCAAACAAAGTGCTAAAGACCGTATTGATGATTTTTCAGCCATTTAGATTGAAGTCTTATTAAAATGTCTTTAACTGCTTACTGCCATTGGTCTGATGCTGCCGGCCATCAACACATTGAGTCTGCCTGCAGAGTTTGAGCACTCTAGTTGTTTCACACATCAGTTTGGTTACTGGTCGACCGTGATAAACCATTCAATCAAAGTGCTAAAGACCGTATTGATGATTTTTCAGCCATTTAGACTGAAGTCTTATTGAAATTTCTTCATATGCTTACTGCCGTTGGTCTGATGCTGCCGGCTATGTCGGCATGAGATTGAATGCCGGCCTTGTGCTTGGCCCCGTCATGGCTGCTTGCAGCTATATTTATTATTATTATTATTATTCCGCATGGGAGTCTATGGTAGGCCATAGAACCGTATGCTAAAAAGTTGTGAAATTTGGAACACTAAAAGTGGACAGTGTGAGCTGTCATCCTGACAAATCTGAAGTGTCTACCTTAATCCTCTAGCGCCACCAACTGTCCAAAGTCGGACTTATGTTTATGTTAATAACTTTTGAACCGTAAGGCCTAGAATTAAAATTCTTTTTCCTCTGATTCCTTAGCTCATGACGATTCGATTGCACCCTATGACGTCATTTTCCGCCATGATAGTTTTTCCGCCATTTTGAATTTTCTAAAAATGTACTTTTGCGAACTCCTCCTAGGCCGTTTTTCCGATTATCACGAAAATTGAACCAGATCATCTTCCGCTATGCTGACAAAAAGTTATTAAAAGAAAGTTGATTTGTCAAACCGTTTTCGAATACCGCGCAAATAAAATTGACTTTATGCGCATAAAAATGAAAGTCAGGCTATATCTCTGCAATGCTTTAACATATTCTCACCAAACTTAGTACATGTTATTGCAACTAAGATTTGAGGATGCCTGCAGAGTTTTGGCGCAGCGCCTCCTAGTGGTCAGGAGATATGAAAAAGTGAATTATTTGTTTATATCTTCTGAACGCTTTTTCCAAAAATCATAAAACTGGTCTCTTTAGATTCAGTGCGTCATGCCGAGTCCTGCGATACCAAATTTTCCCATATCGGCCATTTTGAGCGTCGGCCATTATGAATATTGTCAAAAAGTGCTATATTTTCTGAACGCATTGCTGCATCATTATGAAACTTGGTATGAGTCTTCGACCAAGCCCTGAAGGTACTCAAAAGTTTTGGGGCAGCGCCACCTTGTGGTCAAAAGTTATAACCCAAATCAATAAATATGCTAATAACTTTTTATTACGTTAACCTATTGTAAAACAAATGGTCTTAATGTGTTCACTGGATCAAGCCGAGAGCACAGATAACAAATATGTCCTATTCGACAAACGCCCTGTTTGCCATGTTGTCTTTCTTTAAAAACCTACTTTTTCGAACTCCTCCCACACCGCTTTGTCCGATTTTCACCAAAATTGAACCAGATCTTCTTCAGACTATGATGACAAAAAGTTATTAAAAGAAAGTTGATTCGTCAAACCGTTGTCGAATACTGCGCAAATGAAATCAACTTAGTGCGCACAAGAATAAAAGTCAGGCTATATCTCTGCAATGCTTTAATATTTTCTAACCAAACTTAGTACGTGTTATGTCAACCATGACTTGAGTCTGCCTGCAGAGTTTGAGGACCTTAGTTGTTTCACACATCAGTTTGGTTACAGCGCTGCCTCTGGATTGGACGTGATAAACCATTCAATCAAAGTGCTAAAGACCGTATTGATGATTTTTCGGCCATTTAGACTAAAGTCTTATTGAAATGTCTTTATATGCTTACTGCCGTTGGTCTGATGCTGCCACCCAGGTCGGCATGAGATTGAATGCCGGCTTGTGCTTGGCCCGTCATTGCTGCTTGCAGCTATATTTATTATTATTATACTTCTGCAATGTAAGTCTATGGCAGCCCATAGAACCGTATGCTAAAAAGTTGTGAAATTTGGTACACTAATAGTGGACAGTGTCAGCTGTCATCCTAACCAATCTGAAGTGTCTACCTTAATCCTCTAGCGCCACCAACTGTCCAAAGTCGGACTTATGTTTATTTTAATAACTTTTGAACCGTAAGGCCTAGAATTAAAATTCTTTTTCCTCTGATTCCTTAGCTCATGACGATTCGATTGCACCCTATGACGTCATTTTCCGCCATGATAGTTTTTCCGCCATTTTGAATTTTCTAAAAAATGTACTTTTGCGAACTCCTCCTAGGCCGTTTGTCCGATTATCACGAAAATTGAACCAGATCATCTTCCGGCTATGCTGACAAAAAGTTATTAAAAGAAAGTTGATTTGTCAAACCGTTTTCGAATACCGCGCAAATAAAATTGACTTAATGCGCATAAAAATGAAAGTCAGGCTATATCTCTGCAATGCTTTAACATATTCCAACCAAACTTAGTACATGTTATTGCAACTAAGATTTGAGGATGCCTGCAGAGTTTTGGCGCAGCGCCTCCTAGTGGTCAGGAGATATGAAAAAGTGAATTATTTGCTTATATCTTCTGAACGCTTTTGCCAAAAATCATAAAACTGGTCTCTTTAGATTCAGTGCGTCATGCCGAGTCCTGCGATACCAAATTTTCCCATATTGGCCATTTTGAGCGTCGGCCATTATGAATATTGTCAAAAAGTGCTATATTTTTTGAACGCATTGCTGCATCATTACAAAACTTGGTATGCGTCTTGGGACCAAGCCCTGAAGGTACTCAAAAAGTTTTGGGGCAGCGCCACCTTGTGGTCAAAAGTTATAACCCAAATCAATAAATATGCTAATAACTTTTGATTCCGTTACCATATTGTAAAACAAATGGTCTTAATGTGTTCACTGGATCAAGCCGAGAGCACAGATAACAAATATGTCCTATTCGGCCAAACTTCCTGTTTGCCATGTTGTCTTTCTTTAAAAACCTACTTTTTCGAACTCCTCCCACACCGTTTGTCCAATTTTTACCAAAATTGAATCATAACATTTTCAGACTATGCTGACAAAAAGTTATGAGAATTAAGTTGATTAGTCAAACCGTTTACGAATACTGCGCAAATGAGTTTGACTTAATGCGCTCAAAAATTAACGTCAGGCTATATCTCTGCAATGCTTTAACATATTCTAACCAAGCTTAGTACGTGTTATGGCAACCATGACTTGAGTCTGCCTGCAGAGTTTGAGCACTCTAGTTGTTTCACACATCAGTGTGGTTACTGCGCTGCCTCTGGGTCGAACGTGATAAACCATTCAATCAAAGTGCTAAAGACCGTATTGATGATTTTTCAGCCATTTAGACTGAAGTCTTATTGAAATGTCTTTAGATGCTTACTGCCGTTGGTCTGGTGCTGCCGCTATGTCGGCATAAGGTTTAATGCCGCCTTGTGCTTGGCCCGCCATGGCTGCTTGCAGCTATATTTATTAGGGGCCAAGCACCGGTGCGTAGCCCTATTGTATTCGTAGATTTCTTATTATTATTATCCTGCAATGTAAGTCTATGGCAGCCCATAGAACCGTATGCTAAAAAGTTGTGAAATTTGGTACACTCATAGTGGACAGTGTGAGCTGTCATCCTAACCAATCTGAAGTGTCTACCTTAATCCCTCTAGCGCCACCAACTGTCCAAAGTTGGACTTATGTTTATGTCAATAACTTTTGAACCGTAAGGCCTAGAATTAAAATTCTTTTTTCCTCTGATTCCTTAGCTCATGACGATTCGATTGCACCCTATGACGTCATTTTCCGCCATGATAGTTTTTCCGCCATTTTGAATTTTCTAAAAACGTACTTTTGCGAACTCCTCCTAGGCCGTAGCCCCGATTTTCACGAAAATTGAACCAGATCATCTTCAGATTATGCTGACTAAAAGTTATTAAAAGAAAGTTGATTCGTCAAACCGTTTTCGAATACCGCGCAAATAAAATTGACTTTATGAGCATAAAAATGAAAGTCAGGCTATATCTCTGCAATGCTTTAACATATTCTCACCAAACTTAGTACATGTTATTGCAACTAAGATTTGAGGATGCCTGCAGAGTTTTGGCGCAGCGCCTCCTAGTGGTCAGGAGATATGAAAAACTGAATTATTTGTTTATATCTTCTGAACGCTTTTGCCAAAAATCATAAAACTGGTCTCTTTAGATTCAGTGCGTCATGCCGAGTCCTGCGATACCAAATTTTCCCATATCGGCCATTTTGAGCGTCGCCATTATGAATATTGTCAAAAAAGCTAGATTTTTGAACGCATTGCTGCATCATTATGAAACTTGGTATGTGTCTTCGACCAAGCCCTGAAGGTACTCAAAAGTTTTGGGGCAGCGCCACCTTGTGGTCAAAAGTTATACCCCAATCAATAAATATGCTAATAACTTTTATTACGTTAACCTATTGTAAAACAAATGGTCTTAATGTGTTCACTGGATCAAGCCGAGAGCACAGATTCCAAATATGTCCTATTCGACAAACGCGTCCTGTTTGCCATGTTGTCTTTCTTTAAAAACCTACTTTTTCGAACTCCTCCCACACCGTTTGTCCGATTTTCACCAAAATTGAACCAGATCTTCTTCAGACTATGATGACAAAAGTTATTAAAAGAAAGTTGATTCGTCAAACCGTTGTCGAATACTGCGCAAATGAAATCAACTTAGTGCGCACAAGAATAAAAGTCAGGCTATATCTCTGCAATACTTTAATATTTTTAACCAAACTTAGTACGTGTTATGTCAACCATGACTTGAGGCTGCCTGCAGAGTTTGAGCACTCTAGTTGTTTCACACATCAGTTTGGTTACAGCGCTGCCTCTAGGTCGACCGTGATAAACCATTCAATCAAAGTGCTAAAGACCATATTGATGATTTTTCAGCCATTTAGACTGAAGTCTTGTTGAAATGTCTTTAGATACTTACTGCCATTGGTCTGATGCTGCCAGCCATCAACACATTGAGTCTGCCTGCAGAGTTTGAGCACTCTAGTTGTTTCACACATCAGTTTGGTTACTGGTCGACCGTGATAAACCATTCAATCAAAGTGCTAAAGACCGTATTGATGATTTTTCAGCCATTTAGACTGAAGTCTTATTGAAATGTCTTTAACTGCTTACTGCCGTTGGTCTGATGCTGCCGGCCATCAACACATCAGTTTGGTTACTGCGCTGCCTCTGGATCGGACGTGATAAACCATTCAATCAAAGTGCTAAGGACCGTATTGATGATTTTTCGGCCATTTAGACTGAAGTCTTATTGAAATGTCTTTATATGCTTACTGCCGTTGGTCTGATGCTGCCGGCCATGTCGGCATGAGGTTTAATGCCGGCCTTGTGCTTGGCCCCGTCATTGCTGCTTGCAGCTATATTTATTATTATTATTATTATTATTCCGCATGGGAGTCTATGGTAGGCCATAGAACCGTATGCTAAAAAGTTGTGAAATTTGGAACACTAAAAGTGGACAGTGTGAGCTGTCATCCTGACAAATCTGAAGTGTCTACCTTAATCCCTCTAGCGCCACCAACTGTCCAAAGTCGGACTTATGTTTATGTTAATAACTTTTGAACCGTAAGGCCTAGAATTAAAATTCTTTTTTCCTCTGATTCCTTAGCTCATGACGATTCGATTGCACCCTATGACGTCATTTTCCGCCATGATAGTTTTTCCGCCATTTTGAATTTTCTAAAAAATGTACTTTTGCGAACTCCTCCTAGGCCGTTTTTCCGATTATCACGAAAATTGAACCAGATCATCTTCCGGCTATGCTGACAAAAAGTTATTAAAAGAAAGTTGATTTGTCAAACCGTTTTCGAATACCGCGCAAATAAAATTGACTTTAATGCGCATAAAAATGAAAGTCAGGCTATATCTCTGCAATGCTTTAACATATTCTCACCAAACTTAGTACATGTTATTGCAACTAAGATTTGAGGATGCCTGCAGAGTTTTGGCGCAGCGCCTCCTAGTGGTCAGGAGATATGAAAAAGTGAATTATTTGTTTATATCTTCTGAACGCTTTTTCCAAAAATCATAAAACTGGTCTCTTTAGATTCAGTGCGTCATGCCGAGTCCTGCGATACCAAATTTTCCCATATCGCCATTTTGAGCGCCGCCATTATGAATATTGTCAAAAGTGCTATATTTTCTGAACGCATTGCTGCATCATTATGAAACTTGGTATGTGTCTTCGACCAAGCCCTGAAGGTACTCAAAAGTTTTGGGGCAGCGCCACCTTGTGGTCAAAAGTTATAACCCAAATCAATAAATATGCTAATAACTTTTTATTACGTTAACCTATTGTAAAACAAATGGTCTTAATGTGTTCACTGGATCAAGCCGAGAGCACAGATACCAAATATGTCCTATTCGACAAACGCCCTGTTTGCCATGTTGTCTTTCTTTAAAAACCTACTTTTTCGAACTCCTCCCACACCGTTTGTCCGATTTTCACCAAAATTGAACCAGATCTTCTTCAGACTATGATGACAAAAAGTTATTAAAAGAAAGTTGATTCGTCAAACCGTTGTCGAATACTGCGCAAATGAAATCAACTTAGTGCGCACAAGAATAAAAGTCAGGCTATATCTCTGCAATGCTTTAATATTTTCTAACCAAACTTAGTACGTGTTATGTCAACCATGACTTGAGTCTGCCTGCAGAGTTTGAGGACCTTAGTTGTTTCACACATCAGTTTGGTTACTGCGCTGCCTCTGGATTGACGTGATAAACCATTCAATCAAAGTGCTAAAGACCGTATTGATGATTTTTCGCCATTTAGACTAAAGTCTTATTGAAATGTCTTTATATGCTTACTGCCGTTGGTCTGATGCTGCCACCCAGGTCGGCATGAGATTGAATGCCGGCTTGTGCTTGGCCCGTCATTGCTGCTTGCAGCTATATTTATTATTATTATACTTCTGCAATGTAAGTCTATGGCAGCCCATAGAACCGTATGCTAAAAAGTTGTGAAATTTGGTACACTAATAGTGGACAGTGTCAGCTGTCATCCTAACCAATCTGAAGTGTCTACCTTAATCCTCTAGCGCCACCAACTGTCCAAAGTCGGACTTATGTTTATTTTAATAACTTTTGAACCGTAAGGCCTAGAATTAAAATTCTTTTTCCTCTGATTCCTTAGCTCATGACGATTCGATTGCACCCTATGACGTCATTTTCCGCCATGATAGTTTTTCCGCCATTTTGAATTTTCTAAAAAATGTACTTTTGCGAACTCCTCCTAGGCCGTTTGTCCGATTATCACGAAAATTGAACCAGATCATCTTCCGGCTATGCTGACAAAAAGTTATTAAAAGAAAGTTGATTTGTCAAACCGTTTTCGAATACCGCGCAAATAAAATTGACTTAATGCGCATAAAAATGAAAGTCAGGCTATATCTCTGCAATGCTTTAATATTTTCTAACCAAACTTAGTACGTGTTATGTCAACCATGACTTGAGTCTGCCTGCTGAGTTTGAGGACCTTAGTTGTTTCACACATCAGTGTGGTTACTGCGCTGCCTCTGGATTGGACGTGATAAACCATTCAATCAAAGTGCTAAAGACCATATTGATGATTTTTGAGCCATTTAGACTGAAGTCTTACTGAAATGTCTTTAACTGCTTACTGCCATTGGTCTGATGCTGCCAGCCATCAACACATTGAGTCTGCCTGCAGAGTTTGAGCACTCTAGTTGTTTCACACATCAGTTTGGTTACTGGTCAACCTTGATAAAGCTTTCAATCAAAGTGCTAAAGACCATATTGATGATTTTTCAGCCATTTAGACTGAAGTCTTATTGAAATGTCTTTAACTGCTTACTGCCATTGGTCTGATGCTGCCACCCAGGTCGGCATGAGATTGAATGCCGGCTTGTGCTTGGCCCCGTCATTGCTGCTTGCAGCTATATTTAGGGGCCAAGCACCGAAGGTGCGTAGACCCTATTGAAACCGTTAGATTTCTTATTATTAGGGGCCAAGCACCGAAGGTGCGTAGACCCTATTGAAACCGTTAGATTTCTTATTATTATTATTATCCTGCAATGTAAGTCTATGGCAGCCCATAGAACCGTATGCTAAAAAGTTGTGAAATTTGGTACACTAATAGTGGACAGTGTCAGCTGTCATCCTAACCAATCTGAAGTGTCTACCTTAATCCCTCTAGCGCCACCAACTGTCCAAAGTTGGACTTATGTTTATTCTAATAACTTTTGAACCGTAAGGCCTAGAATTAAAATTCTTTTTTCCTCTGATTCCTTAGCTCATGACGATTCGATTGCACCCTATGACGTCATTTTCCGCCATGATAGTTTTTCCGCCATTTTGAATTTTCTAAAAAACGTACTTTTGCGAACTCCTCCTAGGCCGTAGCCCTGATTTTCACGAAAATTGAACCAGATCATCTTCAGACTATGCTGACTAAAAGTTATGAGAATAAAGTTGATTCTTCAAACCGTTGTCAAATACCGCGCAAATAAATTCGACTTAGTGCGCACAAAATTAAATGTCGGGTATATCTCTGCAATGCTTTAACATATTCCAACCAAACTTAGTACGTGTTATGGCAACCATGATTTGAGGATGCCTGCAGAGTTTTGGCGCAGCGCCTCCTAGTGGTCAGGAGATATAAAAAAGTGAATTATTTGCTTATATCTTCTAAACGCTTTTGCCAAAAATCATAAAACTGGTCTTTTAGATTCAGTGCTTCATGCCGAGTCCTGCAATACCAAATTTTCCCATATCGCCATTTTGAGAGTCGGCCATTATGAATATTGTCAAAAGTGCTATATTTTTTGAACGCATTGCCGCATCATTATTAAACTTGGTATGTGTCTTCGCATCAAGCCCTGAAGGTACTCAAAAGGTTTTGGAGCAGCGCCATTTGTGGTCAAAAGTTATAACCACATTCACAAATATGATAATAACTTTTGATTCCGTTACCCTATTGTAAAACAAATGGTCTTATTGTGTTCACTGGATAAGCCGAGAGCACAGATAACAAATATGTCCTATTCGCCAAACTTCCTGTTTGCCATGTTGTCTTTCTTTAAAAACCTACTTTTTCGAACTCCTCCCACACCGCTTGTCCAATTTTTACCAAAATTGAATCATAACATCTTCAGACCATGCTGACAAAGAGTTATGAGAATTAAGTTGATTTGTCAAACCGTTTGCGAATACCGTGCAAATGAATTTGACTTAATGCGCTCAAAAATTAAAGTCAGGCTATATCTCTGCAATGCTTTAACATATTATAACCAAACTTAGTACGTGTTATGGCAACCATGACTCGAGTCTGCCTGCAGAGTTTGAGCACTCTAGTTGATTCACACATCAGTTTGGTTACTGGTCAACCGTGATAAAGCTTTCAATCAAAGTGCTAAAGACCGTATTGATGATTTTTCAGCCATTTAGACTGAAGTCTTATTGAAATGTCTTTAACTGCTTACTGCCATTGGTCTGATGCTGCCAGCCATCAACACATTGAGGCTGCCTGCAGAGTTTGAGCACTCTAGTTGTTTCACACATCAGTGAGGTTACTGCGCTGCCTCTGGGTCGACCGTGATAAACCATTCAATCAAAGTGCTAAAGACCATATTGATGATTTTTGAGCCATTTAGACTGAAGTCTTATTGAAATGTCTTTAACTGCTTACTGCCATTGGTCTGATGCTGCCACCCAGGTCGGCATGAGATTGAACGCCGGCTTGTGCTTGGCCCCGTCATTGCTGCTTGCAGCTATATTTAGGGGCCAAGCACCGAAGGTGCGTAGACCCTATTGTATTCGTTAGATTTCTTATTATTATTATTATTATTATTATTATTATCCTGCAATGTAAGTCTATGGCAGCCCATAGAACCGTATGCTAAAAAGTTGTGAAATTTGGTACACTAATAGTGGACAGTGTGAGCTGTCATCCTAACCAATCTGAAGTGTCTACCTTAATCCCTCTAGCGCCACCAACTGTCCAAAGTCGGACTTATGTTTATGTTAATAACTTTTGAACCGTAAGACCTAGAATTAAAATTCTTTTTCCTCTGATTCCTTAGCTCATGCCGATTCGAGTGCACCCTATGACGTCATTTTCCGCCATGATAGTTTTTCCGCCATTTTGAATTTTCTAAAAACGTACTTTTGCGAACTCCTCCTAGGCCGTAGCCCCGATTTTTATGAAAATTGAACCAGATCTTCTTCAGACTATGCTGACTAAAAGTTATGAGAATAAAGTTGATTCTTCAAACCGTTGTCGAATACCGCGCAAATGAATTCGACTTAGTGCGCATAAAAATAAATGTTGGGGTATATCTCTGCAATGCTTTAACATATTCCAACCAAACTTAGTACGTGTTATGGCAACCATGTTTTGAGGATGCCTGCAGAGTTTTGGCGCAGCGCCTCCTAGTGGTCAGGAGATATAAAAAGTGAATTATTTGCTTATATCTTCTGAACGCTTTTGCCAAAAATCATAAAACTGGTCTCTTTAGATTCAGTGCGTCATGCCGAGTCCTGCAATACCAAATTTTCCCATATCGCCATTTTGAGAGTCGGCCATTATGAATATTGTCAAAAAGTGCTATATTTTTTGAACGCATTGCCGCATCATTATGAAACTTGGTATGTGTCTTCGACCAAGCCCTGAAGGCACTCAAAAGTTTTGGGGCAGCGCCACCTTGTGGTCAAAAGTTATAACCCAAATCAATAAATATGCTAATAACTTTTTATTACGTTACCCTATTGTAAAACAAATGGTCTTAATGTGTTCACTGGATCAAGCCGAGAGCACAGATAACAAATATGTCCTATTCGGACAAACGCCCTGTTTGCCATGTTGTTTTTTCCAAAACCTACTTTTTCGAACTCCTCCCACACCGTTTGTCCGATTTTTACCAAAATTGAATCATAACATCTTCAGACCATGCTGACAAAGAGTTATGAGAATTAAGTTGATTAGTCAAACCGTTTGCGAATACCGTGCAAATGAATTTGACTTAATGCTCTCAAAAATGAAAGTCGGGCTATATCTCTGCAATGCTTTAATATTTTCTAACCAAACTTAGTAATTGTTATGGCAACCATGACTTGAGTCTGCCTGCAGAGTTTGAGGACTTTAGTTGTTTCACACATCAGTTTGGTTACTGCGCTGCCTCTAGGTCGACCGTGATAAACCATTCAATCAAAGTGCTAAAGACCATAGATGGCTTACTGGGCATTTCTGAGACTGCCAAGAGTCTTAGAAAATAGGGAATTACATAACATAACGTATTACATAGGAGCTGGACCATTAGCGATGCTGTTACCTGGGCATTTGAGTAGTCTTGGTTTTGTTAGAACTGCCGATTTAGTTTTTCACAATTTAAGTTGTAAACTGTCTAAACATACTGTATAACGCTTTTGAGCATTAAAGCTCATGCCGACATATCGGCAGCATCAGACCAACGGCAGTGAGCATCTAAAGACATTTCAATAAGACTTTTTAGACTGAAATCTTACTGAAATGTCTTTAGATGCTTACTGCCGTTGGTCTGACGCTGCCAACCATCAACACAATGAGTCTGCCTGCAGAGTTTGAGCACTCTAGTTGTTTCACACATCAGTTTGGTTACTGGTCGATCGTGATAAACCATTCAATCAAAGTGCTAAAGACCGTATTGATGATTTTTCAGCCATTTAGACTGAAGTCTTATTGAAATTTCTTTATATGCTTACTGCCGTTGGTCTGATGCTGCCGGCTATGTCGGCATGAGATTGAATGCCGGCCTAGTGCTTGGCCCCGTCATGGCTGCTTGCAGCTATATTTATTATTATTATCCTGCAATGTAAGTCTATGGCAGCCCATAGAACCGTATGCTAAAAAGTTGTGAAATTTGGTACACTAATAGTGGACAGTGTCAGCTGTCATCCTAACCAATCTGAAGTGTCTACCTTAATCCCTCTAGCGCCACCAACTGTCCAAAGTTGGACTTATGTTTATTCTAATAACTTTTGAACCGTAAGGCCTAGAATTAAAATTCTTTTTTCCTCTGATTCCTTAGCTCATGATGATTCGATTGCACCCTATGACGTCATTTTCCGCCATGATAGTTTTTCCGCCATTTTGAATTTTCTAAAAAACGTACTTTTGCGAACTCCTCCTAGGCCGTAGCCCTGATTTTCACGAAAATTGAACCAGATCATCTTCAGACTATGCTGACTAAAAGTTATGAGAATAAAGTTGGTTCTTTAAACCGTTGTTGAATACCGCGCAAATAAATTCGACTTAATGCGCGCAAAAATTAAATGTCGGGCTATATCTCTGCAATGCTTTAACATATTCCAACCAAACTTAGTACGTGTTATGGCAACCATGATTTGAGGATGCCTGCAGAGTTTTGGCGCAGCGCCTCCTAGTGGTCAGGAGATATAAAAAGTGAATTATTTAATTATATCTTCTAAACGCTTTTGCCAAAAATCATAAAACTGGTCTCTTTAGATTCAGTGCTTCATGCCGAGTCCTGCAATACCAAATTTTCCCATATCGGCCATTTTGAGAGTCGGCCATTATGAATATTGTCAAAAAGTGCTATATTTTTTGAACGCATTGCCGCATCATTATTAAACTTGGTATGTGTCTTCGGCATCAAGCCCTGAAGGTACTCAAAAGGTTTTGGAGCAGCGCCACCTTGTGGTCAAAAGTTATAACCACATTCACAAATATGCTAATAACTTTTGATTCCGTTACCCTATTGTAAAACAAATGGTCTTATTGTGTTCACTGGATCAAGCCGAGAGCCCAGATACCAAATATGTCCTATTCGGACAAACGTCCTGTTTGCCATGTTGTTTTTTTCCAAAAACCTACTTTTTCAAACTCCTCCCACACCGTTTTTCCGATTTTCACCAAAATTGAACCAGATCTTCTTCAGACTATGATGACAAAAAGTTATTAAAAGAAAGTTGATTCGTCAAACCGTTTTCGAATACTGCGCAAATGAAATCAACTTAGTGCGCACAAAAATAAAAGTCAGGCAATATCTCTGCAATGCTTTAATATTTTCTAACCAAACTTAGTACGTGTTATGTCAACCATGACTTGAGTCTGCCTGCTGAGTTTGAGGACCTTAGTTGTTTGACACATCAGTTTGGTTACAGCGCTGCCTCTAGGTCGACCGTGATAAACCATTCAATCAAAGTGCTAAAGACCATATTGATGATTTTTGAGCCATTTAGACTGAAGTCTTACTGAAATGTCTTTAACTGCTTACTGCCATTGGTCTGATGCTGCCGCCATCAACACATTGAGTCTGCCTGCAGAGTTTGAGCACTCTAGTTGTTTCACACATCAGTGAGGTTACTGCGCTGCCTCTGGGTCGACCGTGATAAACCATTCAATCAAAGTGCTAAAGACCATATTGATGATTTTTGAGCCATTTAGACTGAAGTCTTATTGAAATGTCTTTAACTGCTTACTGCCATTGGTCTGATGCTGCCACCCAGGTCGGCATGAGATTGAATGCCGCTTGTGCTTGGCCCGTCATTGCTGCTTGCAGCTATATTTAGGTAGCACCGAAGGTGCGTAGCCCCTATTTTATTCGTTAGATTTCTTATTAGGGGCCAAGCAATCAAGGTGCGTAGCCCCTATTGTATTCGTTAGATTTCTTATTATTAGGGGCCAAGCACCAAGGTGCGTAGACCCTATTGTATTCAAGTTAGATTTCTTATTATTATTATTATTATTATTATTATTATCCTGCAATGTAAGTCTATGGCAGCCCATAGAACCGTATGCTAAAAAGTTGTGAAATTTGGTACACTAATAGTGGACAGTGTGAGCTGTCATCCTAACCAATCTGAAGTGTCTACCTTAATCCTCTAGCGCCACCAACTGTCCAAAGTCGGACTTATGTTTATGTTAATAACTTTTGAACCGTAAGACCTAGAATTAAAATTCTTTTTCCTCTGATTCCTTAGCTCATGCCGATTCGAGTGCACCCTATGACGTCATTTTCCGCCATGATAGTTTTTCCGCCATTTTGAATTTTCTAAAAACGTACTTTTGCGAACTCCTCCTAGGCCGTAGCCCCGATTTTTATGAAAATTGAACCAGATCTTCTTCAGACTATGCTGACTAAAAGTTATGAGAATAAAGTTGATTCTTCAAACCGTTGTCGAATACCGCGCAAATGAATTCGACTTAGTGCGCACAAAAATAAATGTTGGGGTATATCTCTGCAATGCTTTAACATATTCCAACCAAACTTAGTACGTGTTATGGCAACCATGTTTTGAGGATGCCTGCAGAGTTTTGGCGCAGCGCCTCCTAGTGGTCAGGAGATATAAAAAGTGAATTATTTGCTTATATCTTCTGAACGCTTTTGCCAAAAATCATAAAACTGGTCTCTTTAGATTCAGTGCGTCATGCCGAGTCCTGCGATACCAAATTTTCCCATATCGGCCATTTTGAGAGTCGGCCATTATGAATATTGTCAAAAGTGCTATATTTTTTGAACGCATTGCCGCATCATTATGAAACTTGGTATGTGTCTTCGACCAAGCCCTGAAGGCACTCAAAAGTTTTGGGGCAGCGCCACCTTGTGGTCAAAAGTTATAACCCAAATCAATAAATATGCTAATAACTTTTATTACGTTAACCTATTGTAAAACAAATGGTCTTAATGTGTTCACTGGATCAAGCCGAGAGCACAGATAACAAATATGTCCTATTCGGACAAACGCCCTGTTTGCCATGTTGTTTTTTTCTAAAAACCTACTTTTTCGAACTCCTCCCACACCGTTTGTCCGATTTTTACCAAAAATTGAATCATAACATCTTCAGACCATGCTGACAAAGAGTTATGAGAATTAAGTTGATTAGTCAAACCGTTTGCGAATACCGCAAATGAATTTGACTTAATGCGCTCAAAAATGAAAGTCGGGCTATATCTCTGCAATGCTTTAATATTTTCTAACCAAACTTAGTAATTGTTATGGCAACCATGACTTGAGTCTGCCTGCAGAGTTTGAGGACTTTAGTTGTTTCACACATCAGTTTGGTTACTGCGCTGCCTCTAGGTCGACCGTGATAAACCATTCAATCAAAGTGCTAAAGACCATAGATGGCTTACTGGGCATTTCTGAGACTGCCAAGAGTCTTAGAAAATAGGGAATTACATAACATAACGTATTACATAGGAGCTGGACCATTAGCGATGCTGTTACCTGGGCATTTGAGTAGTCTTGGTTTTGTTAGAACTGCCGATTTAGTTTTTCACAATTTAAGTTGTAAACTGTCTAAACATACTGTATAACGTTTTGAGCATTAAAGCTCATGCCGACATAGCCGGCAGCATCAGACCAACGGCAGTGAGCATCTAAAGACATTTCAATAAGACTTTTTAGACTGAAATCTTACTGAAATGTCTTTAGATGCTTACTGCCATTGGTCTGATGGTGCCAGCCATCAACACATTGAGTCTGCCTGCAGAGTTTGAGGACCTTAGTTGTTTCACACATCAGTTTGGTTACAGCGCTGCCTCTGGATTGACGTGATAAACCATTAAATCAAAGTGCTAAAGACCGTATTGATGATTTTTGGCCATTTAGACTGAAGTCTTACTGAAATATCTTTAGATGCTTACTGCCATTGGTCTGATGCTGCCGCCATCAACACATTGAGTCTGCCTGCAGAGTTTGAGCACTCTAGTTGTTTCACACATCAGTTTGGTTACTGGTCGACCGTGATAAACCATTCAATCAAAGTGCTAAAGACCGTATTGATGATTTTTCAGCCATTTAGACTGAAGTCTTATTGAAATTTCTTTATATGCTTACTGCCGTTGGTCTGATGCTGCCGGCTATGTCGGCATGAGATTGAATGCCGGCCTAGTGCTTGGCCCCGTCATGGCTGCTTGCAGCTATATTTATTATTATTATTATTATTATTATTCCGCATGGGAGTCTATGGTAGGCCATAGAACCGTATGCTAAAAAGTTGTGAAATTTGGTACACTAAAAGTGGACAGTGTGAGCTGTCATCCTGACAAATCTGAAGTGTCTACCTTAATCCTCTAGCGCCACCAACTGTCCAAAGTCGGACTTATGTTTATGTTAATAACTTTTGAACCGTAAGGCCTAGAATTAAAATTCTTTTTTCCTCTGATTCCTTAGCTCATGACGATTCGATTGCACCCTATGACGTCATTTTCCGCCATGATAGTTTTTCCGCCATTTTGAATTTTCTAAAAAATGTACTTTTGCGAACTCCTCCTAGGCCGTTTGTCCGATTATCACGAAAATTGAACCAGAACATCTTCCGGCTATGCTGACAAAAAGTTATTAAAAGAAAGTTGATTCGTCAAACCGTTTTTGAATACCGCGCAAATAAAATTGACTTAATGCGCATAAAAATGAAAGACAGGCTATATCTCTGCAATGCTTTAACATATTCTCACCAAACTTAGTACATGTTATTGCAACTAAGATTTGAGGATGCCTGCAGAGTTTTGGCGCAGCGCCCTAGTGGTCAGGAGATATGAAAAAGTCAAATATTTGCTTATATCTTCTGAACGCTTTTGCCAAAAATCATAAAACTGGTCTCTTTAGATTCAGTGCGTCATGCCGAGTCCTGCGATACCAAATTTTCCCATATCAGCCATTTTGAGCGTCGGCCATTATGAATATTGTCAAAAGTGCTATATTTTTGAACGCATTGCTGCATCATTACAAAACTTGGTATGTGTCTTCGACCAAGCCCTGAAGGTACTCAAAAGTTTTGGGGCAGCGCCACCTTGTGGTCAAAAGTTATAACCCAAATCAATAAATATGCTAATAACTTTTTATTACGTTAACCTATTGTAAAACAAATGGTCTTAATGTGTTCACTGGATCAAGCCGAGAGCACAGATACCAAATATGTCCTATTCGGACAAACGCCCTGTTTGCCATGTTGTCTTTCTTTAAAACCTACTTTTTCGAACTCCTCCCACACCGTTTGTCCTATTTTCACCAAAATTGAACCAGATCTTCTTCAGACTATGATGACAAAAAGTTATTAAAAGAAAGTTGATTCGTCAAACCGTTGTCGAATACTGCGCAAATGAAATCAACTTAGTGCGCACAAAAATAAAAGTCGGGCTATATCTCTGCAATGCTTTAATATATTCTAACCAAACTTAGTAATTGTTATGGGAACCATGACTTGAGTCTGCCTGCAGAGTTTGAGGACCTTAGTTGTTTCACACATCAGTTTGGTTACAGCGCTGCCTCTGGATTGACGTGATAAACCATTCAAACAAAGTGCTAAAGACCGTATTGATGATTTTTCAGCCATTTAGACTGAAGTCTTATTAAAATGTCTTTAACTGCTTACTGCCATTGGTCTGATGGTGCCGGCCATCAACACATTGAGTCTGCCTGCAGAGTTTGAGCACTCTAGTTGTTTCACACATCAGTTTGGTTACTGGTCGACCGTGATAAACCATTCAATCAAAGTGCTAAAGACCGTATTGATGATTTTTCAGCCATTTAGACTGAAGTCTTATTAAAATGTCTTTAACTGCTTACTGCCATTGGTCTGATGGTGCCGCCATCAACACATTGAGTCTGCCTGCAGAGTTTGAGCACTCTAGTTGTTTCACACATCAGTTTGGTTACTGCGCTGCCTCTAGGTCGACCGTGATAAACCATTCAATCAAAGTGCTAAAGACCGTATTGATGATTTTTGAGCCATTTAGACTGAAGTCTTATTGAAATGTCTTTAACTGCTTACTGCCATTGGTCTGATGCTGCCGCCATCAACACATTGAGTCTGCCTGCAGAGTTTGAGCACTCTAGTTGTTTCACACATCAGTTTGGTTACTGGTCGACCGTGATAAACCATTCAATCAAAGTGCTAAAGACCGTATTGATGATTTTTCAGCCATTTAGACTAAAGTCTTATTGAAATGTCTTTATATGCTTACTGCCGTTGGTCTGATGCTGCCGGCTATGTCGGCATGAGATTGAATGCCGGCCTAGTGCTTGGCCCCGTCATGGCTGCTTGCAGCTATATTTATTATTATTATCCTGCAATGTAAGTCTATGGCAGCCCATAGAACCGTATGATAAAAAGTTGTGAAATTTGGTACACTCAGTGGACAGTGTGAGCTGTCATCCTAACCAATCTGAAGTGTCTACCTTAATCCTCTAGCGCCACCAACTGTCCAAAGTTGGACTTATGTTTATGGTAATAACTTTTGAACCGTAAGGCGTAGAATTAAAATTCTTTTTTCCTCTGATTCCTTAGCTCATGACGATTCGATTGCACCCTATGACGTCATTTTCCGCCATGATAGTTTTTCCGCCATTTTGAATTTTCTAAAAACGTACTTTTGCGAACTCCTCCTAGGCCGTAGTCCGATTTTCACAAAATTGAACCAGATCATCTTCAGATTATCCTGACTAAAAGTTATGAGAATAAAGTTGATTCATCAAACCGTTTTTGAATACCGTGCAAATAAAATTGACTTAATGCGCATAAATATGAAAGTCAGGCTATATCTCTGCAATGCTTTAACATATTCCAACCAAACTTAGTACGTGTTATGGCAACCATGTTTTGAGGATGCCTGCAGAGTTTTGGCGCAGCGCCTCCTAGTGGTCAGGAGATATAAAAAAGTGAATTATTTGCTTATATCTTCTGAACGCTTTTGCCAAAAATCATAAAACTGGTCTCTTTAGATTCAGTGCATCATGCCGAGTCCTGCAATACCAAATTTTCCCATATCGCCATTTTGAGAGTCGGCCATTATGAATATTGTCAAAAGTGCTATATTTTTTGAACGCATTGCTGCATCATTACAAAACTTATTATGCGTCTTCGACCAAGCCCTGAAGGTACTCAAAAGGTTTTGGAGCAGCGCCACCTTGTGGTCAAAAGTTATAACCACATTCACAAATATGCTAATAACTTTTGATTCCGTTACCTATTGTAAAACAAATGGTCTTATTGTGTTCACTGGATCACGCCGAGAGCACAGATAACAAATATGTCCTATTCGCCAAACGCGTCCTGTTTGCCATGTTGTTTTTCTCCAAAATCCTACTTTTTCGAACTCCTCCCACACCGTTTGTCAGATTTTCACCAAAATTGAACCAGATCTTCTTCAGACCATGCTGACAAAGAGTTATGAGAATTAAGTTGATTAGTCAAACCGTTTGCGAATACCGCGCAAATGAATTTGACTTAGTGCGCTCAAAAAATAAAAGTCAGGCTATATCTCTGCAATGCTTTAAGATTTTCTAACCAAACTTAGTACTTGTTATGTCAACCATGACTTGAGTCTGCCTGCTGAGTTTGAGGACCTTAGTTGTTTCACACATCAGTGTGGTTACTGCGCTGCCTCTGGATCAACGTGATAAACCATTCAATCAAAGTGCTAAAGACCATATTGATGATTTTTGAGCCATTTAGACTGAAGTCTTTTGAAATGTCTTTAACTGCTTACTGCGTTGGTCTGATGCTGCCGCCATCAACACATTGAGGCTGCCTGCAGAGTTTGAGCACTCTAGTTGTTTCACACATCAGTGTGGTTACTGCGCTGCCTCTGGATCGACGTGATAAACCATTCAATCAAAGTGCTAAAGACCGTATTGATGATTTTTCGCCATTTAGACTGAAGTCTTATTGAAATGTCTTTATATGCTTACTGCCGTTGGTCTGATGCTGCCGGCAATGTCGGCATGAGGTTTAATGCCGCCTTGTGCTTGGCCCGTCATTGCTGCTTGCAGTTATATTTAGGGCCAAGCACCAAGGTGCGTAGCCCCTATTGTATTCGTTAGATTTCTTATTATTATTATTATTATTATTCCGCATGGGAGTCTATGGTAGGCCATAGAACCGTATGCTAAAAAGTTGTGAAATTTGGTACACTAAAAGTGGACAGTGTGAGCTGTCATCCTGACAAATCTGAAGTGTCTACCTTAATCCTCTAGCGCCACCAACTGTCCAAAGTCGGACTTATGTTTATGTTAATAACTTCTGAACCGTAAGGCCTAGAATTAAAATTCTTTTTTCCTCTGATTCCTTAGCTCATGACGATTCGATTGCACCCTATGACGTCATTTTCCGCCATGATAGTTTTTCCGCCATTTTGAATTTTCTAAAAAATGTACTTTTGCGAACTCCTCCTAGGCCGTTTGTCCGATTATCACGAAAATTGAACCAGATCATCTTCCGGTTATGCTGACAAAAAGTTATTAAAAGAAAGTTGATTCGTCAAACCGTTTTCGAATACCGCGCAAATAAAATTGACTTAATGTGCATAAAAATGAAAGTCAGGCTATATCTCTGCAATGCTTTAACATATTCTCACCAAACTTAGTACATGTTATTGCAACTAAGATTTGAGGATGCCTGCAGAGTTTTGGCGCAGCGCCTCCTAGTGGTCAGGAGATATGAAAAAGTCAATTATTTGCTTATATCTTCTGAACGCTTTTGCCAAAAATCATAAAACTGGTCTCTTTAGATTCAGTGCGTCATGCCGAGTCCTGCGATACCAAATTTTCCCATATCGCCATTTTGAGCGTCGGCCATTATGAATATTGTCAAAAGTGCTATATTTTTTAACGCATTGCCGCATCATTATGAAACTTGGTATGTGTCTTCGGGACCAAGCCCTGAAGGTACTCAAAAAGTTTTGGGGCAGCGCCACCTTGTGGTCAAAAGTTATAACCCAAATCAATAAATATGCTAATAACTTTTTATTACGTTAACCTATTGTAAAACAAATGGTCTTAATGTGTTCACTGGATCAAGCCGAGAGCCCAGATACCAAATATGTCCTATTCGACAAACGTCCTGTTTGCCATGTTGTTTTTTTCCAAAAACCTACTTTTTCAAACTCCTCCCACACCGTTTGTCCGATTTTCACCAAAATTGAACCAGATCTTCTTCAGACTATGATGACAAAAAGTTATTAAAAGAAAGTTGATTCGTCAAACCGTTTTCGAATACTGCGCAAATGAAATCAACTTAGTGCGCACAAAAATAAAAGTCAGGCTATATCTCTGCAATGCTTTAATATTTTCTAACCAAACTTAGTACGTGTTATGTCAACCATGACTTGAGTCTGCCTGCTGAGTTTGAGGACCTTAGTTGTTTGACACATCAGTTTGGTTACAGCGCTGCCTCTAGGTCGACCGTGATAAACCATTCAATCAAAGTGCTAAAGACCATATTGATGATTTTTCAGCCATTTAGACTGAAGTCTTATTGAAATGTCTTTAACTGCTTACTGCCATTGGTCTGATGCTGCCAGCCATCAACACATTGAGTCTGCCTGCAGAGTTTGAGCACTCTAGTTGTTTCACACATCAGTTTGGTTACTGGTCGACCGTGATAAACCATTCAATCAAAGTGCTAAAGACCGTATTGATGATTTTTCAGCCATTTAGACTAAAGTCTTATTGAAATTTCTTTATATGCTTACTGCCGTTGGTCTGATGCTGCCGGCTATGTCGGCATGAGATTGAATGCCGGCCTAGTGCTTGGCCCCGTCATTGCTGCTTGCAGCTATATTTATTATTATTATTATTATTATTATTATTCCGCATGGGAGTCTATGGTAGGCCATAGAACCGTATGCTAAAAAGTTGTGAAATTTGGTACACTAAAAGTAGACAGTGTGAGCTGTCATCCTGACAAATCTGAAGTGTCTACCTTAATCCCTCTAGCGCCACCAACTGTCCAAAGTCGGACTTATGTTTATGTTAATAACTTTTGAACCGTAAGGCCTAGAATTAAAATTCTTTTTTCCTCTGATTCCTTAGCTCATGACGATTCGATTGCACCCTATGACGTCATTTTCCGCCATGATAGTTTTTCCGCCATTTTGAATTTTCTAAAAAATGTACTTTTGCGAACTCCTCCTAGGCCGTTTGTCCGATTATCACGAAAATTGAACCAGATCATCTTCCGGCTATGCTGACAAAAAGTTATTAAAAGAAAGTTGATTCGTCAAACCATTTTTGAATACCGCGCAAATAAAATTGACTTAATGCGCATAAAAATGAAAGTCAGGCTATATCTCTGCAATGCTTTAACATATTCTAACCAAACTTAGTACATGTTACTGCAACTAAGATTTGAGGATGCCTGCAGAGTTTTGGCGCAGCGCCTCCTAGTGGTCAGGAGATATGAAAAAGTGAATTATTTGCTTATATCTTCTGAACGCTTTTGCCAAAAATCATAAAACTGGTCTCTTTAGATTCAGTGCATCATGCCGAGTACTGCGATACCAAATTTTCCCATATCGGCCATTTTGAGCGTCGGCCATTATGAATATTGTCAAAAAGTGCTATATTTTTTGAACGCATTGCTGCATCATTACAAAACTTGGTATGCGTCTTCGGGACCAAGCCCTGAAGGTACTCAAAAAGTTTTGGGGCAGCGCCACCTCGTGGTCAAAAGTTATAACCCAAATCAATAAGTATGCTAATAACTTTTTATTACGTTAACCTATTGTAAAACAAATGGTCTTAATGTGTTCACTGGATCAAGCCGAGAGCACAGATACCAAATATGTCCTATTCGGACAAACGTCCTGTTTGCCATGTTGTTTTTTTCCAAAAACCTACTTTTTCGAACTCCTCCCACACCGTTTGTCCTATTTTCACCAAAATTGAACCAGATCTTCTTCAGACTATGATGACAAAAAGTTATTAAAAGAAAGTTGATTCGTCAAACCGTTGTCGAATACTGCGCAAATGAAATCAACTTAGTGCGCACAAAAATAAAAGTCGGGCTATATCTCTGCAATGCTTTAATATATTCTAACCAAACTTAGTAATTGTTATGGGAACCATGACTTGAGTCTGCCTGCAGAGTTTGAGGACCTTAGTTGTTTCACACATCAGTTTGGTTACAGCGCTGCCTCTGGATTGGACGTGATAAACCATTCAAACAAAGTGCTAAAGACCATATTGATGATTTTTGAGCCATTTAGACTGAAGTTTTATTGAAATGTCTTTAACTGCTTACTGCCATTGGTCTGATGCTGCCGGCCATCAACACATTGAGTCTGCCTGCAGAGTTTGAGCACTCTAGTTGTTTCACACATCAGTTTGGTTACTGGTCGACCGTGATAAACCATTCAATCAAAGTGCTAAAGACCGTATTGATGATTTTTCAGCCATTTAGACTAAAGTCTTATTGAAATTTCTTTATATGCTTACTGCCGTTGGTCTGATGCTGCCGGCTATGTCGGCATGAGATTGAATGCCGCCTAGTGCTTGGCCCGTCATTGCTGCTTGCAGCTATATTTATTATTATTATTCTTCTTCTTCCGCCATGGAAGTCTATGGCAGGCCATAGAAGCGTTTGGAAAATGATGAAAGTTGGCACACTCATTAAGGACAGTCCAATCATTGATCCTAGTAAATTTGAAGTGTCTAATTCAATATCTCTAGCGCCACCAACTGTTCAAAGTTGGACTTATGTTTATGCTAATAACTTTTGAACCGTAAGGCCTAGAATTAAAATTCTTTTTCCTCTGATTCCTTAGCTCAAGCCGATTCGAGTGCACCCTATGACGTCATTTTCCGCCATGATAGTTTTTCCGCCATTTTGAATTTTCTAAAAACTTTTTGCGAACTCCTCCTAGGCCGTAGCCCCAATTTTCATGAAAATTGAACCACATCATCTCCAGACTATGCTGACAAAAAGTTATATAAAGAAAGTTGATTTGTTAAACCGTGTCGAATACCGCGCAAATGAAATTGACTTAGTGCGCACAAAAATAAAAGTCAGGCTATATCTCTGCAATGCTTTAATATTTTCTAACCAAACTTAGTAGGTGTTATGGCAACCATGACTTGAGGATGTGTGCAGAGTTTTGGCACAGCGCCACCTAGTGGTCTAGAGATATAAAAATATGACATTTTTTATTATTACTTCAGAATGCTTTAGCCAAAAATCACAAACTTGGTCTCTTTAGATGCGTGGCATCATGCCGAGTCGTAGCATAGCCAATTTGCCCATATCAACTATTTTGGAAGTCGGCCATCTTGAATTTTGTCAAAAGTGGTATATTTTTTGAACGCATTGCCGCATCATTACAAAACTTGGTATGCGTCTTCGCATCAAGCCCTGAAGGTACTCAAAAGTTTTGGGGCAGCGCCATTTGTGGTCAAAAGTTATAACCAAATTGACAAATATGCTAATAACTTTTGATTTTCTTAACCTATTGTAAAACAAATGGTCTTAATGTATTTAGTGGATCAAGCCGAGAGCACAGATAACAAATATGTCCTATTCGCCAAACTTCCCGTTTGCTATGTTGTCTATCTTTAAAAACCTACTTTTTCGAACTCCTCCCACACCGTTTGTCCAATTTTGACCAAAATTGAATCATAACATCTTCAGACCATGCTGACAAAAAGTTATATAAAGAAAGTTGATTAGTCAAACCGTTTTCGAATACCGTGCAAATGAATTTGACCTAATGCGCCTAAAATCAAAGTCAGGCTATATCTCTGCAATGCTTTAACATATTCTAACCAAACTTAGTACCTGTTATGTCAACCAGGACTCGAGGCTGCCTGCAGAGTTTTGGGTCAGCGCCCCCTAGTGGTCCAGACATACAAAAATGTGACATTTTTTTAAATATACCTTCAGAATGCTTTAGCCAAAATACACCAAACTGGTCTCTTTAGATTCGCGGCATCATGCCGAGCCGTACCATAGCCATTTTTCCCATACCAACGATTCTGGGAGTCGGCCATTTTGAGTTTTCTATAAAAGTACTTTTGCGAACTCCTCCTAGGCCGTTTGTCCAATTTTCATGAAAATTGAACCAGATCATCTTTTAGACTATCCTGACAAAAAGTTCTTAGAATTACGATGATTGGTCAAACCGTTTTGAATACCGTGCAAATCAAATCGACTTAATGCGCAAAAAAAGGATATCAGGCTATATCTCTGCAATGCTTTAATATATTCTAACCAAACTTAGTACGTGTTATGTCAACCATGAATTGAGTCTGCCTGCAGAGTTTAAGCACTCTAGTTGTTTCACACATCAGTGAGGTTACTGCACTGCCTCTAGGTCGAACGTGATAAACCATTCAATCAAAGTGCTAAAGACCGTATTGATGATTTTTCAGCCATTTAGACTGAAGTCTTATTGAAATGTCTTTAACTGCTTACTGCCGTTGGTCTGATGCTGCCACCCAGGTCGGCATGAGATTGAATGCCGGCCTTGTGCTTGGCCCCGTCATTGCTGCTTGCAGCTATATTTACATTTGAAGTTCTTACATAAACTTTATGCAACAGAAGCTCTAAAGCACACCACAGACCCTGGTAGGGACTGGAGAAGAGTGTCGATCATACAAAGTGTATAACATCACTGGCTCTGGTGAATCTAAAGTCTCATCCAGAAGTGAAGAACAGTCCATCAAGGCCAGTTTGCAGAAAGAGTGTGGATTTATCAAGAGAAGAGGAGAACTTATAAAGAAAATCAACTAAGAATTATTGGATTGTGCTCAGTGTTAAAGGCAAGTTTTTTCTTTTGGAAAGTAGCTATACTTCTTTTTGAGCTCTTTGTAAAAGTTATAGCTGCGTGAAAAACAGCTTCTAATGTAAAGGGGTTTAATTGACTTATTGTCAACACTTTAACTCCAGCTGCTATCGTCACTGACACTCACTATAAATATCCCGCTCCGCTCAGTAACCATTCTCTGAAAACCATTTCACATTGGGGTGGAAAATAAAGGGAATAAAGGCCCTGGCCTCCCTTGCGACCGCGGGGACACATGTACTCGGAGGATTGCATTTCGTGCTTTAAAGCGTAAACTTCACGGTAATGTCAAATAACCGGGCCTGTGCCTCTGCTTGAATCTTCTTCTGGCTGGAGACTGCTTCATCACCTCGGGCCTGTGCTACTGCTGGGACCTGCTACACCACCTTGTATTTAGAGTTAAAGGTCTCCACAATCCCTGGTTTTCCTGGGATCTGTCTGAACTTTTGAAAATAAGAGTTTATGCTTGGGCTAATGCGAGAAAAACAAAGTAGTGGCTGGAGATTTGCAATGACTCAGAAATCGCTGCACCCCCCCTGTTAAAAAGTCAAAATGTAAATATTACTTGTCTAAAAGAACAAGTTTACCAGTTCCAAAAGATTCTGAAGAGCTTTCCAAGACTCTAGTCGTGGCTTTAGAGGAGCTTCCTTCAAAGGAAGGATCCTGGCATTTGGGAAATTGCATTTATTTCCCAAAGAAATGGCTGCCTCTTCACAGGCTCATTACGACCACAGCCACAAATGTATCAAAAAACAAACTGATAACTTTTATTGGCGCTCGTGTCTAGATGATACTCACCAAATTTGGGGCCTTGTAGAAGAAAACACATTGAGTTTAATCTTTTGGCGTAAGGGGTGCGATTTAGGTGGTTACGTGTTTCACCCCACATGGCGGACTTCCTGTTCAGTTTAGGCTGTGGCTGTCATAGACTTCTCTGTTTGTTATGAGGTGTCCTATGGATGTACCAAGTTTCATTTTTCTACGTTGGAAAAAATTACTTTCACTTTCCATAGGCCGAATGTATTTTCATTTTCCAGGGGTCGCCACTGAGTCATTTCTTTTAATTATTTTTTCAAATACTTAAGATACATCAATATTTTGCCAGGCTTGAGTTTAGTGGCCAATAAAATTTACTTTTTGCGCACATTTACTGGGTCAAGTTGAGGATCATTTTGTAGAAAAATTTGCAGAAAAATTAAAATAAAAAAAATATATAAATTGAGCAAAAACAACACGAAAAGGCACTGTCTATTGAACACACGTGTGTTTAGCTCATTTTGCCTAAGTTTGGTGTTTGTGGAATGAAGCATCTATTTTCTGTCAATTTTTAAAAGTGAGGTGTATTCTAAGGCGGTTCACATTTTTAATTCAAAATGGCTGCCTTCTCGTGTGTGATAGGGTGTGGTCCCCATTGGCTTTTATGTTCATAAGCCCATGCTGGATGTGTGTACCAAGTTTCATTTGCCTACGACAAACTAAAATTTTCCCTTCCCATTGACTTTTTCCACATATTTGCGCCGTTGCTATGGCAACACATTTATAAATAGGGGGTGGTTGTCATTAGCTTTTATGTTCGTCATGACATAAGTGATGTGTGTACCAAATTTCATGTCTCTATGAAAAACTAAATTCTTTGGTCCCATTATAAGTTTGTAGGTGGTGCTAGAGGGCCATTTCTAAAGCAAACCCTTTTATTTACATATCTTTGTGTTCAGGTCATGAATGTGCACAAACGCCTTTTTGGGTCCAACTTGATCCGAGAAGGCGTTTGAGAGTTAAGGGATATTTTATTTTCACAAAAATGGCCACCTCGTTACAGGCTTGCCACACCCACACCCGATAAGATATCAAAAACAAAATGACAGCTTTTGTTGGCACATGTGTCTAGATAATACTCACCAAAATTGGGGCCATTTAGATGAAAACACATTGGGTTTAATCTTTTGACGCGAGGTGCGATTTAGTTGGTCGCGCCTTTCACCCCACATGGTGGACTTCCTGTTCGGTTTAGGCTGTTGCTGTCATAGACTTTTCTGTTTGTCCTGAGGTGTCCTATGGATGTACCAAGTTTTGTATTTCTACATTGGAAAAAATGTACTTTCACTTTCCATAGGCCTAATGTATTTTGACTTTTCTAGGGGTCGCCACTGAGTCATTTTTCATATTTTTTTCTCGGGGACTTCAAATACATAAATTTTTCGCTGACCTTGAACTTTGGGCCCAATAAAAATGACTTTTCGTGCATGTTCACTGGGTCAAATTAAGGATCATTTTGCAGAAAAAAAAAAAATAAATAAATAAATTAAAGCCGCAAGCGGCGATAAAGGCCCTCGCCTCCCTTGCGACCGCGGGGACACATGTACTGGAGGAATGCATTTCGTGCTAGCATAAACTTCACGATAATGTCAAATAACCGGCCTGTTCCTCTGCTTGAATCTTCTTCTTCTGGAGCCTGCTTCATCATCTTGGGCCTTTGCTACTGCTGGGGCCTGCTACACCACCTTGTATTTAGAGTTAAAGGTCTCCACATTCCCTGGTTTTCCTGGGATCTGTCTGAACTTATAAAAATAATAGATTATGTTTGGGCTAAGGCGAGAAAAACAAAATACTGACTGGAGATTTGCTCAGAAATCTCTGCACCCGCCTGTTAAAAAGTAAAAATGTAAATATTACTTGTCTAAAAAAACAAGTTTACAAGTTCCAAAAGATTCTGAAGAGCTTTCCAAGGCTCTAGTCTTGGCTCCAAAGGAAGGATCCTGGCATTTTTTAAATGGCATTTATTTCCCAAAGAAATGGCTGCCTCTTCACAGGCTCATTACGACCACAGCCGTAAATGTATCAAAAAACAAAATGAGAACTTTGGTTGGCACTCGTGTCTAGATAATACTCACCAAATATAAGGCCGTTTAGATTAAAACACTTTGAGTTGAATCTTTTGGCGTAAGGCGTGCGATTTAGGTGGCCACGCATTTCACCCCACATGGCGGACTTCCTGTTCAGTTTAGGCTGTTGCTGTCATAGACTTTTCTGTTTGCCCTAAGGTGTCCTATGGATGTACCAAGTTTCATTTTCCTACGTTGGAAAAATTACTTTCACTTTCCATAGGCCCAATGTATTTTCATTTTCCAGGGGTCGCCACTGAGTCATTTCTTTTTATTATTTTTTCAAATACTTAAAATACATAAATGTTTCGCCAGGCTTAAGTTTAGTGGCCAATAAAATTGACATTTACTGGGTCAAAATTAAGGATAATTTTGCAGAAAAATTTGCAGAAAAATAAAAATTAAATAAAAATATAAATTGAGCAAAAACAACAAGAAAAGGCATTGTCTATTTTGCACACAAGTGTTTAGCTCATTTTGCCTAAGTTTGGTGTTTCTTGAATGAAGCAGCTATTTTCTGTCAATTTTTAAAAGTGAGGTGTATTCTAACCCGGTTCACATTTTCAATTCAAAATGGCTGCCTTCTCGTGTGTGATAGGGTGCGGTCCCCATTGGCTTTTATGTTCATAATCCCATGATGGATGTGTGTACCAAGTTTCATTTGCCTAGGACAAACTAAAATTTTCCCTTCCCATTGACTTTTTCCACATATTTGCGCCGTTGCTATGGCAACACATTTATAAATAGGGGGTGGTTGTCATTAGCTTTTATGTTCGTCATGACATAAGTGATGTGTGCCAGATTTTATGTCTCTATGACATACTAAATTCTTGGGTCCCATTATAAGTTTGTAGGGGCGCTAGAGGGCCATTTCTAAAGCAAACCCTTTTATTTACATATCTTTGTGTTCAGGTCGTGAATGTGCACAAACGCCTTTTGAGTCCAACTTGATCCGAGAAGGCGTTTGAGAGTTAACGGATAATTTATTACCACAAAATGGCCGCCTCTACAGGTTTGCCACACCCACACCCGATAAGATATCAAAAACAAAATGACAGCTTTTGTTGCCACATGTGTCTAGATGATACTCACCAAAATTGGGGCCATTTAGACAAAAACACATTGGGTTTAATCTTTTGACGCGAGGGGTACGATTTAGTTGGTCGCGACTTTTACCCCACATGGCGGACTTCCTGTTGAGTTTAGGCTGTTGCTGTCATAGACTTTTCTGTTTGCCCTGAGGTGTCCTATGGATGTACCCAGTTTTGTATTTCTACATTGGAAAAAATGTACTTTCACTTTCCATAGGCCCAATGTATTTTGACTTTTCTAGGGGTCGCCACTGAGTCATTTTTCATATTTTTTTTTCGGGGACTTCAAATACATAAATTTTTCGCCGACCTTGAACTTTGGGCCCAATAAAAATGACTTTTCGTGCATGTTCACTGGGTCAAATTAAGGATCATTTTGCAGAAAAATAAAAAAAAAAAAATAAAAAAAAAAAAAATAATAATCCGAGCAAAAACAATAGGCCCTCCCGGCTATCACCGGCTCGGGCCTAATTAAAGCCGCAAGCGGCGATAAAGGCCCTCGCCTCCCTTGCGACCGCGGGGACACATGTACTCGGAGGAATGCCTTTCGTGCTTTAAAGCGTAAACTTCACGATAATGTCAAATAACCGGGCCTGTTCCTCTGCTTGAATCTTCTTCTGGCTGGAGCCTGCTTCATCATCTCGGGCCTGTGCTACTGCTGGGGCCTGCTACACCACCTTGTATTTAGAGTTAAAGGTCTCCACATTCCCTGGTTTTCCTGGGATCTGTCTGAACTTATAAAAATAATAGATTATGTTTGGGCTAAGGCGAGAAAAACAAAATACTGGCTGGAGATTTGCTCAGAAATCGCTGCACCCGCCTGTTAAAAAGTAAAAATGTAAATATTACTTGTCTAAAAAAACAAGTTTACAAGTTCCAAAAGATTCTGAAGAGCTTTCCAAGGCTCTAGTCTTGGCTCTGGAGGAGCGTCCTCTAAAGGAAGGATCCTGGCATTTTGTAAATGGCATTTATTTCCCAAAGAAATGGCTGCCTCTTCACAGGCTCATTACGACCACAGCCGTAAATGTATCAAAAAACAAAATGACAACTTTGGTTGGCACTCGTGTAGATAATACTCAACAAATTTGGGGCCTTTTAGAAAAAACACATTGGGTTTAATCTTTTGACCCGAGGGGTGCGATTTAGATGGTCCCGTGTTCCACCCCACTTGGCGGACTTCCTGTTGAGTTTAGGCTGTGGCTGTCATAGACTTTTCTGTTTGCCCTGAGGTGTTCTATGGATGTACCAAGTTTCATTTTTCTACGTTGGAAAAAATTACTTTCACTTTCCATAGGCCGAATGTATTTTCATTTTCCAGGGGTCGCCACTGAGTCATTTCTTTTTATTATTTTTTCAAATACTTAAGATACATCAATATTTCGCCAGGCTTAAGTTTAGTGGCCAATAAAATTAAATTTTTGCGCACATTTACTGGGTCAAAATTAAGGATAATTTTGCAGAAAAATTTGCAGAAAAATAAAAATTAAATAAAAATATAAATTGAGCAAAAACAACAAGAAAAGGCGCTGTCTATTTTGCACACGTGTGTTTAGCTCACTTTGCCTAAGTTTGGTGTTTCTTGAATGAAGCAGCTATTTTCTGTCAATTTTTAAAAGTGAGGTGTATTCTAAGGCGGTTCACATTTTCAATTCAAAATGGCCGCCTTCTCGTGTGTGATAGGGTGTGGTCCCCATTGGCTTTTATGTTCATAAGCCCATGCTGGATGTGTGTACCAAGTTTCATTTGCCTAGGACAAACTAAAATTTTCCCTTCCCATTGACTTTTTCCACATATTTGCGCCGTTGCTATGGCAACACATTTATAGATAGGGGGTGGTTGTCATTGGCTTTTATGTTCATCATGACATAAGAGATGTGTGTACCAAATTTCATGTCTCTATGACAAACTAAATTCTTGGGTCCCATTATAAGTTTGTAGGTGGCGCTAGAGGGCCATTTCTAAAGATAACCCTTTTATTTGCATATCTTTGTGTTCAGGTCATGAATGTGCACAAACGTCTTTTTGGGTCCAACTTGATCCGAGAAGGCGTTTGAGAGTTAAGGGATATTTTATTTTCACAAAAACGGCCGCCTCTTTACAGGTTTTCCACACCCACACCCGATAAGATATCAAAAACAAAATGACAACTTTGGTTGGCACACGCGTCTAGATGATACTCACCAAAATTGGGGCCATTTAGATGAAAACACATTGGGTTTAATCTTTTGACCCGAGGGGTGCGATTTAGTTGGTCGCGCCTTTCACCCCACATGGTGAACTTCCTGTTCAGTTTAGGCTGTTGCTGTCATAGACTTTTCTGTTTGCCCTGAGGTGTCCTATGGATGTACCAAGTTTCATTTTTCTACGTTGGAAAAAATTACTTTCACTTTCCATAGGAATGTATTTTCATTTCCCAGGGGTCGCCACTGAGTCATTTCTTTTTATTATTTTTTCAAATACTTAAGATACATCAATATTTCGCCAGGCTTAAGTTTAGTGGCCAATAAAATTTACTTTTTGCGCACATTTACTGGGTCAAAATTAAGGATAATTTTGCAGAAAAATTTGCAGAAAAATAAAAATTAAATAAAAATATAAATTGAGCAAAAACAACAAGAAAAGGCATTGTCTATTTTGCACACAAGTGTTTAGCTCATTTTGCCTAAGTTTGGTGTTTGTGGAATGAAGCAGCTATTTTCTGTCAATTTTTAAAAGTGAGGTGTATTCTAAGCCGGTTCACATTTTCAATTCAAAATGGCTGCCTTCTCGTGTGTGATAGGGTGTGGTCCCCATTGGCTTTTATGTTCATAAGCCCATGCTGGATGTGTGTACCAAGTTTCATTTGCCTAGGACAAACTAAAATTTTCCCTTCCCATTGACTTTTTCCACATATTTGCTCGCTATGGCAACACATTTATAAATAGGGGTGGTTGTCATTGGCTTTTATGTTCGTCATGACATAAGTGATGTGTGTGCCAAATTTTATGTCTCTATGACATACTAAATTCTTGGGTCCCATTATAAGTTTGTAGGGGGCGCTAGAGGGCCATTTCTAAAGCAAACCCTTTTATTTACATATCTTTGTGTTCAGGTCGTGAATGTGCACAAACGCCTTTTGGGTCCAACTTGATCCGAGAAGGCGCGTTTGAGAGTTAACGGATAATTTATTACCACAAAAATGGCCGCCTCGTTACAGGCTTGCCACACCCACACCCGATAAGATATCAAAAACAAAATGACAGCTTTTGTTGGCACATGTGTCTAGATGATACTCACCAAAATTGGGGCCATTTAGACAAAAACACAATGAGTTGAATCTTTTGGCGTAAGGGGTGCGATTTAGGTGGCCGCGCCTTTCACCCCACATGGTGGACTTCCTGTTGAGTTTAGGCTGTGGCTGTCATAGACTTTTCTGTTTGCCCTGAGGTGTCCTATGGATGTACCAAGTTTTATTTTTCTACGTTGAAAAAAATGTACTTTCACTTTCCATAGGCCCAATGTATTTTGACTTTTCTAGGGGTCGCCACTGAGTCATTTTTCATATTTTTTTTTCGGGGACTTCAAATACATAAATTTTTCGCCGACCTTGAACTTTGGGCCCAATAAAAATGACTTTTCGTGCATGTTCACTGGGTCAAATTAAGGATCATTTTGCAGAAAAATAAAAATAAAAAAAAAAAAAAAAAAATAATCCGAGCAAAAACAATAGGCCCTCCCGCTATCACCGGCTCGGCCTAATTAAAGCCGCAAGCGGCGATAAAGGCCTCGCCTCCCTTGCACCGCGGGACACATGTACTGGAGGAATGCATTTCGTGCTTTAAAGCGTAAACTTCACAGTAATGTCAAATAACTGGGCCTGTGCCTCTGCTTGAATCTTCTTCTGGCTGGAGCCTGCTTCATCATCTCGGCCTGTGCTACTGCTGGGGCCTGCTACACCACCTTGTATTTAGAGTTAAAGGTCTCCACATTCCCTGGTTTTCCTGGGATCTGTCTGAACTTATAAAAATAATAGATTATGTTTGGGCTAAGGCGAGAAAAACAAAATACTGACTGGAGATTTGCTCAGAAATCGCTGCACCCGCCTGTTAAAAAGTCAAAATGTAAATATTACTTGTCTAAAAAAACAAGTTTACAAGTTCCAAAAGATTCTGAAGAGCTTTCCAAGGCTCTAGTCTTGGCTCTGGAGGAGCGTCCTTTAAAGGAAGGATCCTGGCATTTTGTAAATGGCATTTATTTCCCAAAGTAATGGCTGCCTCTTCACAGGCTCATTACGACCACAGCCGTAAATGTATCAAAAAACAAAATGACAACTTTGGTTGGCACTCGTGTCTAGATAATACTCACCAAATTTGGGGCCTTGTAGAAGAAAACACATTGAGTTTAATCTTTTGGCGTAAGGGGTGCAATTTAGGTGGTCCCGTGTTCCACCCCACCTGGCGGACTTCCTGTTGAGTTTAGGCTGTGGCTGTCATAGACTTTTCTGTTTGGCCTGAGGTGTCCTATGGATGTACCAAGTTTCATTTTTCTACGTTGGAAAAAATTACTTTCACTTTCCATAGGCCCAATGTATTTTCATTTTCCAGGGGTCGCCACTGAGTCATTTCTTTTTATTATTTTTTCAAATACTTAAGATACATCAATATTTCGCCAGGCTTAAGTTTAGTGGCCAATAAAATTTACTTTTTGCGCACATTTACTGGGTCAAAATTAAGGACAATTTTGCAGAAAAATTTGCAGAAAAATAAAAATTAAATAAAAATATAAATTGAGCAAAAACAACAAGAAAAGGCATTGTCTATTTTGCACACAAGTGTTAAGCTCATTTTGCCTAAGTTTGGTGTTTCTTGAATGAAGCAGCTATTTTCTGTCAATTTTTAAAAGTGAGGTGTATTCTAACCCGGTTCACATTTTCAATTCAAAATGGCCGCCTTCTCGTGTGTGATAGGGTGTGGTCCCTATTGGCTTTTATGTTCATAAGCCCATGCTGGATGTGTGTACCAAGTTTCATTTGCCTAGGACAAACTAAAATTTTCCCTTCCCATTGACTTTTTCCACATATTTGCGCCGTTGCTATGGCAACAAATTTATAAATAGGGGGTGGTTGTCATTGGCTTTTATGTTCGTCATAACATAAGTGATGTGTGTACCAAATTTTATGTCTCTATTACAAACTAAATTCTTAAGTCCCATTATAAGTTTGTAGGTGGCGCTAGAGGGCCATTTCTAAAGCAAACCCTTTTATTTACATATCTTTGTGTTCAGGTCATAAATGTGCACAAACGCCTTTTTGGGTCCAACTTGATCCGAGAAGGCATTTGAGAGTTAAGGTATATTTTATTTTCACAAAAACGGCTGCCTCGTTACAGGTTTGCCACACCCACACCCGATAAGATATCAAAAACAAAATGACAGCTTTTGTTGGCACATGTGTCTAGATGATACTCACCAAAATTGGGGCCTTTTAGATGAAAACACATTGGGTTTAATCTTTTGACCCGAGGGGTGCGATTTAGTTGGTCGCGCCTTTCACCCCACATGGTGGACTTCCTGTTGAGTTTAGGCTGTGGCTGTCATAGACTTTTCTGTTTGTCCTGAGGTGTCCTATGGATGTACCAAGTTTCGTTTTTCTACGTTGGAAAAAATTACTTTCACTTTCCATAGGCCGAATGTATTTTCATTTCCCAGGGGTCGCCACTGAGTCATTTCTTTTTATTATTTTTTCAAATATTTAAGATACATCAATATTTTGCCAGGCTTAAGTTTAGTGGCCAATAAAATTAACTTTTTGCGCACATTTACTGGGTCAAAATTAAGGACAATTTTGCAGAAAAATTTGCAGAAAAATAAAAATTAAATAAAAATATAAATTGAGCAAAAACAACAAGAAAAGGCATTGTCTATTTTGCACACAAGTGTTTAGCTCATTTTGCCTAAGTTTGGTGTTTCTTGAATGAAGCAGCTATTTTCTGTCAATTTTTAAAAGTGAGGTGTATTCTAACCCGGTTCACATTTTCAATTCAAAATGGCCGCCTTCGTGTGTGATAGGGTGTGGTCCCCATTGGCTTTTATGTTCATAAGCCCATGCTGGATGTGTGTACCAAGTTTCATTTGCCTAGGACAAACTAAAATTTTCCCTTCCCATTGACTTTTTCCACATATTTGCGCCGTTGCTATGGCAACACATTTATAAATAGGGGGTGGTTGTCATTAGCTTTTATGTTCGTCATGACATAAGTGATGTGTGTGCCAAATTTTATGTCTCTATGACATACTAAATTCTTGGGTCCCATTATAAGTTTGTAGGTGGCGCTAGAGGGCCATTTCTAAAGCTAACCCTTTTATTTACATATCTTTGTGTTCAGGTCGTGAATGTGCACAAACGCCTTTTTGGGTCCAACTTGATCCGAGAAGGCATTTGAGAGTTAAGGTATATTTTATTTTCACAAAAATGGCCGCCTCGTTACAGGCTTGCCACACCCACACCCGATAAGATATCAAAAATAAAATGACAGCTTTTGTTGGCACATGTGTCTAGATGATACTCACCAAAATTGGGGCCATTTAGACAAAAAAACAATGAGTTGAATCTTTTGGCGTAAGGGGCAGGGTATGTGAGCGGAGCGGAGCGGCAAGAATTTGCGCTCCACGCTCAAAGTATTTCATAAATACTCCGCTCAAGCTCCGCTCCGGGTGTGCAATTTTCCGCTCCTCGCTCCCTCCCCCGCTCCGTCCATATACGTCTCGCTCCGTTTTCGCTCCAGGGTATTTTTTTTATTTTTATTTTTTTAATAACACCAGTGTCTGATCAGAAGATGCATGTAGTGTAAAACGAATACGCAGTACTAAGAGAAAAACATCCATACTTTTTTGTAATTTTGAACACTGAACAGCCCCAAACCCCTCCGTCTCCTGACAGTGGTTTGGTCCTGGGACTCCTGGCTCGTGATTGGTAATTGAGCGATAGTGGAGCGTTTCGGAGCGGGAGAAAATCAAAAACGCTCCAACATTTAAAAAATCCGCTCCTCGCACCGGGCAAAATCACACCGCTCCGCTCCTCGCTCCGCTCCCGCTCCGCACCGCTCACATACTCTGGTAAGGGGTGCGATTTAGGTGGCCGCGACTTTCACCCCACATGGCGGACTTCCTGTTGAGTTTACGCTGTGGCTGTCATAGACTTTTCTGTTTGCCCTGAGGTGTCCTATGGATGTACCAAGTTTTGTATTTCAACATTGGAAAAAATGTACTTTCACTTTCCATAGGCCCAATGTATTTTGACTTTTCTAGGGGTCGCCACTGAGTCATTTTTCATATTTTTTTTTCGGCGACTTCAAATATATAAATTTTTCGCCGATCTTGAACTTTGGGCCAAATAAAAATGACTTTTCGCGCATGTTCACTGGGTCAAATTGAGGATCATTTTGCAGAAAAAAAAAAATTAAAAAAAATAAAAAATAAAAAATAAAAATAATCCGAGCAAAAACAATAGGCCCTCCCGGCTATCACCGGCTCGGGCCTAATAAATAAATAAATAATCCGAGCAAAAACAATAGGCCCTCCCGGCTATCACCGGCTCGGGCCTAATAAAAATAACTCGAGCAAAAACAAAAGGCCCTCAGGCTTAATAATCATTGAACCACCACCTAGTGGTTTTGTCTAAACATCTCACTGACCTTCGGCTCAGTGAACAACACAATGTAGACTTACATTGTAAAGCAAGATTTAAAGCAAGACTTACAAATCTGACCTTCATAAAACAATAAAGGTAAGAATGACAATGAAAAAGCTGAAAAGCCATCATCTTCAGAGAGGGTGAGCTCTGCTGACAACCCTCAGGTGGAAACCCCATTGTTCAGGTCATTCTCCTGCTTAACCAGACTGATACTAACTTCAGCCTCTCTTTGGGTTTAGACCCTGGTTAAACCACTCCCTCTGAGGGACACAAACTCATCACAGACCAGTCGACTTTAGAATTGACAAAATCCAAAACATTTTCTATTTCCAAACTTTGTTTAGTGTTATGTTATGTTAATGTCCACAGACGATTAGAACATGTGTAAATACTGAAGTAGAAGCAGGTTTACCTCTGAAGCGAGTGTTGGATAGAAGCCTTGTATCAGCGTCAGCAGACTGTAGTCCTGCTCTCGGACCAGGTTTAGCTCTCTGAACGACAGGGGCACCACCAGATCCAGCTCCTGGTTCTCTAAGCCCTGGGCCCAGTCCAGAGTGAACTTCAGAACCGAGAAGGTCTTTCCCACTCCAGCCACGCCGCTCGTCAGCACCACTCTGATGGGCTTCTCATCAGACGGTAACGGTTTAAAGATGTCGTGGCACCTGATTGGAGTTTCTTTGACGGTCTTCTTCCTGGAGTCTTCCTCCAGACGCCTTACCTCGTGTTGGGCACTGACCCCTTCACTGTGACCCTCTGTGATGTACAGCTCAGTGTAGATCCTGTTCAGAGACGTTCTACTTCCTGCTCCTTCAGTTCCCTCAGTCACACTTCCACATCTGTTCTTCAGACTGAGCTTATGTTCTTCCAAAACCTTTTGTAGATCCTCATCTGTTCAGAGATAAATGCAGCCAAGTAATTGTAACAAGCCACTAATATATGATGTGTTTAAAAACATGTTACTAATGCAGTACCTTGTAAAGTCCAGTTGTCCTGCTGTTTAACTGTTGCAGCCGTTTCTTGAAATTGAGGTCTGAAGTGTTTTAGTGAAGACTCTTCTGCCTCAGTCTCTCTGTGGACACAAAACTCAGGATCAGCTGTGTCCAACCAGCACTAATCTGCTGATCTGCAGTTTTTCAAAAGGTGTCTCTGAGATATTTGTATTTGTTTACTGTTGTAGTGATCTGGCTCATCACTCCAGTACAGAGATACCTCACACATTTGATCAAAGGGCAATTATAGTTACCTAGAAAGCCTAATGAATTGGTTTGATCCAAGAAAGGGGAAAATAATTTCGAATTTCTTCTTACAGTGGTTCTGAAGATCTAGGTTCATTTCTGAAGTTTATAGGTATCACTTTAGAACAGTTACTCTTTATGATCAAACGACTGTTTGAAAAACACTTGTTTCTTATGAGGAGTATTCACAGTAAATTCACTCCAGTGCTCAGAGACTTCCAAACTAAAAGTGTGTCACTAAAGTACTTTTTTGTTTGTGCTGTCATAAGAATTATTCATGAACACAGCAGAATGTTTCTGCTTTAAATCTCTGAACAATGTGTCTCTGTTGAGATAAAGTATTACCTCTATATATAGTCAAGAGAAAATAAAGGGCTTTAAATTTTTGTATCCAGTTCTTTGAAGAGTTTTAGTCTGCCCTTACCTGAACATCCTCCTAAATATTGAACCGTTGACTTGGCAGCATTTACATTTTACATTTAGTCATTTAGCAGACGCTTTTATTCAAAGCAACTTACAAGTGAGGAAAACAATTGAAGCAATTTTAACACAAGGTAACAAAAAGCATAAGTGCAATAAAAACTAGTCAGTTAGAACCCAGCACAGTATGCAAAGCGAGGATAGGAAAGATTTTTAATTTTTTTATTATAATTTTAAAGAGAAGGAATCAATAGAAAGGCAGTAGAATTCAGTGTTTGTCAGTCAGGTGTTGACGGAAGAGATGTGTTTTCAGGCGTTTTTGAAAGATGGCTACAGAATCTGCTGATCTTGTAGCAGCAGTAGATCATTCCACCAATGAACAGATCCAGAGAAAGTACGTGAGAGGCATCTTTTTTCCTTTTTTGGGATGGTACCACCAGACGTTCATTTGCAGATCGCAGGGATCTGGTAGAACATAGGTCTGTATCAGTGAGTGAAGATATGAGGGGGCGGAGCCAGTGGTGGTCTTGTAGGAGTCAGTGTAACTAATGAAGAGAGGAGTCAGTGTAACTAATGAAGAGAGGAGTTACTCTCTTTGGTTCTTTAAAAAACACTCTTGCTGCTGCATCCTGAATCAGCTGCAGAGGTTTGGTTGTGCAGCAGGAGTCCAGCCAGAAGAGCATTGCAATAATCCAGTTTGGACAAGACAAGAGCCTGGACTAGGATTTGTGTAGAGTGCTCTGATAGGAAAGGTCTAATGTTCCTAATGTTGTAGAGGATGAATCTACAGGACCTGGTGGTGCTGGCAACATGACTTGTGAAGTTTAGTTGATCATCAATTACCACTCCCAGATTTCTGGCAGTGCTGGACGGTGTAATGGTTGATGAGCCTAGTTGAATGGAGAGGTTGTGGTGGATCTTTGGGTTTGGCTGGAATCACAAACAGTTCTGTTTTTGTGAGGTTCAGCTGCAGGTGATGGACCTTCATCCAAAGTGAGATGAAGGTCCATGATCCAGAGACCGTCGGATCATCAGGTTGAAATGACAAGTGGAGTTGAGTGTCATCTGCAGCAGTGATAGGAAAAGACATGTTTCTGACTGACAGAGGAGGCCATGTTTATGGAAAAGAGTAGCGGTCCAAGAACTGAGCCCTGAGGCACCCCTGTATTGAGGTGTTAGGACTCAGAGACCTCATCTCTCCAGGATACTCTGAATGACCTACCTGAGAGGTAAGACTTGAACCATTGCAACACCATTCCAGAGACACCCATCGCCCTGAGAGAAGACAGGAGGATGTGATGATTAACAGTGTCAAAGGCAGCAGACAGATCCAGTAAGATGAGGACAGATGACTTGGATGTTGCCTTTGCCAGTCTCAGGGCTTCGATGACTGAGAGCAGTGCAGTTTCGGTGGAGTGTCCACTCTTGAACCCAGACTGGTTCTGGTCCAGGAGGTTGTTCCGTGTGAGAAAGGAGGAGAGCTGGTCAAACACAACTCGCTCCAGAGCTTTGGCAGTAAAGGGAAGGAGGGAAACCGGTCTGTAGTTTTCTAACAGTGTAGGGTTGAGAGTGGGTTTCTTCAGTCGTGGTGTGATGCAGGCCTCTTTGAAAGCTGTGGGGAATGACCCAGTGGAGAGAGATGAGTTAAGGATGTGGGTTAGAGCAGGTACAACAGATGGAGAGATGGCCTGAAGGAGATGTGTGGGGATGGGATCCAGAGGGCAGGTGGTAGGGTGGTTAGAACTAATGACCTTGGAATCATCTGCTTCAGTTCGAGGAGAAAAAGAAGGGAGCAAACACGTATCAGGGGTGTGAAAGAGTTCAACAGGTGCTGGTGCAGAGAACTGACTGCTGCTGTCTTGGACAAAAAAACTGTGGATAGATAATTGATTACAATTCAATATTTCTTACAGTGAGTCTGAAGGTCCAGGTTCATTTCTGAAGTGTACAGGTAACTCTTTAGAGCAGTCACTCTTCATGGACAGACAACTGGACACTGGAGAGTCTGATCTTTTTCTGTGGAGGAAAGCATGACACAAATCATATTTTCACACAATCATTATTTTAACTATGTTTTTACACAAAAAAGGAGAAAAAAAGTTAAGAGAACACATGTGTAAACAGAGCAGTGTGAATCTGAAAAGTGTATTGTAAGTGTAAAAAAGGCGGGGCTAGAGTGAGGAGAATTGTTTTAATTTTCTTTATTTGTGATAAAACATTTCCTTGTTTTTCCTTTTCCACAAGTAAACATTTTACTCTTTTAGTGTAAATTCAATTGAATTATTAAAGAAGTCAGAATATTGGGAGCAGGTTATGGTTTATTTTGTTTATTCTTTGTGATTTAAATTAATTTAATTTTCAAGCCTGTGTTACATGAGGAAAGTATTTTCATAAATTGAGAAATAATTAAGATGTTTTTGTCAGTGATCGATGTGAAAACCACTGAAACAAATGACAACGATAACAGTATAACACAGAACTGTACTCACTTTGTCTCTGAGGGACCAGGCTCAGTGCTGCCCCCTGCAGGTTCCTTTATGAATGAACCTCTTTTTATTGGAAGGTTCAGAGAAGACTCTGCTCTGTCCTCTTCATCCATAATCCCAGAGTCACTCAGGCTGCAGTGTAAACCAATAGAACAGTTAGAATCTGCTTTTACAGTGAACTTAATATTTTTCACAAAGACTGGAGCTGGACAGTTCAGGACAGAGTCATGAGGAAGACCATAACAGGTTCATTTGTCATTATGATACTGAGATTTGAGAGGAGCAGATCTCAGAGATGCTTCTGACCTGGTCCAGATCTGGTTCTTAGTCATGGTCCTGTTATAGTCCAGCTTGGTTCAGTCTTAGACCCTTTGATGTAAGTCTTTACCTCGTGTCGTGGACTGTGTTGTGTTTAAATAATGAAAAGGTGATAGTGCTGTTTAAATACTGGACAGACCAAAACCTGCTCAGGTCAGGTAGTGTTTGAACGAAGTGGAACAGTGTAGAAATACTATGCCATATTAAAAAACACATGTCTAAACCCAGTGTATTTGAATATTATCTTTTTGGAACTGACCTGTGATCAAAAAGTAAGTGGCATTAAACAGAAACTACAATAAAATTATGTTTTTCACTCCTTTATTTCTCCCAAAACATAAATAGCAAATTGTTTAAAACTGTACAAATTACTATCTTAACAAGAATTAAAAATATATGGTGGTTATTTGCAAACTAACTCCAGCATACTAACTATGCAATCAAATGGGTTTACAAATTAGAAATAGAAATTTCCATTTCCTGAACTGGTCGGTTGCATGTTGTAACAAAAAGAATTTCCCCTTGGGGATGAATAAAAGTAATTCTGATTCTGAAAAATCTCTTCCGTCAACACCGGACTGACAAACACTGAATTATACTTCATTTCTATCATTTCCTTCTCTATAAAAAAAATAAAATAAAATCTTTCTTATCCTTAGCCTTGTAAACTGTGCTAGGTTTTAACTAGTTTTTTGTGCACTTGTGCTTTTTGTTCCTTGTGTTGTTAAAATATCTTCCATTGTTTTCTTCACTTGTAAGTCGCTTTGGATAAGTGTCTGTAAATGACTAAATGTAAATGCACTTGGTGCTTGATTTTCTGGTCTGACTATGTGGCTAAGCTAACAGTAACATACCAAACACATAGAAACATATTTTTTTTGTATAATTATGCACATTATTAACAATTTACGGCTTCGATTAAACCACATTTCTTGCAAAACATTTTTTAATTAAATTGTTGATTTTATGTGTGAACTTTTTGAAGAACAAACAAGAACCTACTGTTCTCTGACCTGTTGAGTAAAGTCACAAATGCATTTGAATAAGAAGCCAAAGTCAGAGCAGTTCCAGACAAACCTGGTGTTGACCTGTTTTTACAAAAGAGTTTTAATAAAGACAAAACCCGTGCCCGGACACTTTTAAACCTTGGCCGGACAAAAAAAAACCCTTTGTGGTTGTGGCCTGTGCACTGGCAGCCAACCTCCGTCTCTCTAACTTTTTATGCTTGTTATTTGTTCACTTCGCCGGTGTTTTGCACTCTACATTAGGACACCTACTCTCGCACCTGTTCAGACCAGTCAGAACCAGTCGGTCACTGTTGAGCGGACACACAGAGGAAAAGCACTGAGATTACTACCGCTTTCTGCGACTGTAAAGACAAACTTTACATTGTTTTTTTAGTTTGTATTCTCGTAGTTATAGTTCCAGCACCTGAACCAAAAGAGCCGAGACACTGTTTTAGAGGAACAACACTAACCTGTAAAAACTTTTAAACAGAGAACAATCTCAGACTCACCTTTGTTCAGACGACGCCACAGCTCCAAATACTTTCACTTCTGCCCAACACCTGAGTCACGTGACTCTGTGTCTCACTCACACACCTGAGTCATGTGACCGGCCCCTCCCCTCTGTGTCTCACTCACACACCTGAGTCACGTGACTCTGTGTCTCACTCACACACCTGAGTCATGTGACCGGCCCCTCCCCTCTACCTTGTTCACACACCTGAGTCACGTGACCAGCCCCTCCCCTCTGTGTCTCACTCACACACCTGAGTCACGTGACTCTGTGTCTCACTCACACACCTGAGTCACGTGACTCTGTGTCTCACTCACACACCTGAGTCATGTGACCGGCCCCTCCCCTCTGTGTCTCACTCACACACCTGAGTCACGTGACCGGCCCCTCCCTCTGTGTCTCACTCACACACCTGAGTCACGTGACCGGCCCCTCCCTCTGTGTCTCACTCACACACCTGAGTCACGTGACTCTGTGTCTCACTCACACACCTGAGTCATGTGACCGGCCCCTCCTCTGTGTCTCACTCACACACCTGAGTCACGTGACTCTGTGTCTCACTCACACACCAGAGTCATGTGACCGGCCCCTCCTCTGCCGTGTTCACACACCTGAGTCACGTGACCGGCCCCTCCCCTCTACCTTGTTCACACACCTGAGTCACGTGACCAGCCCCTCCCCTCTGTGTCTCACTCACACACCTGAGTCACGTGACCGGCCCCTCCCTCTGTGTCTCACTCACACACCTGAGTCACGTGACTCTGTGTCTCACTCACACACCTGAGTCATGTGACCGGCCCCTCCCCTCTGTGTCTCACTCACACACCTGAGTCACGTGACTCTGTGTCTCACTCACACACCTGAGTCATGTGACCGGCCCCTCCCCTCTGTGTCTCACTCACACACCTGAGTCACGTGACTCTGTGTCTCACTCACACACCTGAGTCATGTGACCGGCCCCTCCCCTCTACCTTGTTCACACACCTGAGTCACGTGACCAGCCCCTCCCCTCTGTGTCTCACTCACACACCTGAGTCACGTGACTCTGTGTCTCACTCACACACCTGAGTCACGTGACTCTGTGTCTCACTCACACACCTGAGTCATGTGACCGGCCCCTCCCCTCTGTGTCTCACTCACACACCTGAGTCACGTGACCGGCCCCTCCCCTCTGTGTCTCACTCACACACCTGAGTCACGTGACCGGCCCCTCCCCTCTGTGTCTCACTCACACACCTGAGTCACGTGACTCTGTGTCTCACTCACACACCTGAGTCATGTGACCGGCCCCTCCCCTCTGTGTCTCACTCACACACCTGAGTCACGTGACTCTGTGTCTCACTCACACACCAGAGTCATGTGACCGGCCCCTCCCCTCTGCCGTGTTCACACACCTGAGTCACGTGACCGGCCCCTCCCCTCTACCTTGTTCACACACCTGAGTCACGTGACCAGCCCCTCCCCTCTGTGTCTCACTCACACACCTGAGTCACGTGACCGGCCCTCCCCTCTGTGTCTCACTCACACACCTGAGTCACGTGACTCTGTGTCTCACTCACACACCTGAGTCATGTGACCGGCCCCTCCCCTGTGTCTCACTCACACACCTGAGTCACGTGACTCTGTGTCTCACTCACACACCTGAGTCATGTGACCGGCCCCTCCCCTCTGTGTCTCACTCACACACCTGAGTCACGTGACTCTGTGTCTCACTCACACACCTGAGTCATGTGACCGGCCCCTCCCCTCTACCTTGTTCACACACCTGAGTCACGTGACCAGCCCCTCCCCTCTGTGTCTCACTCACACACCTGAGTCACGTGACTCTGTGTCTCACTCACACACCTGAGTCATGTGACCGGCCCCTCCCCTCTGTGTCTCACTCACACACCTGAGTCACGTGACCGGCCCCTCCCCTCTGTGTCTCACTCACACACCTGAGTCACGTGACCGGCCCCTCCCCTCTGTGTCTCACTCACACACCTGAGTCATGTAACCGGCCCCTCCCCTCTGTGTCTCACTCACACACCTGAGTCACGTGACCGGCCCCTCCCCTCTGTGTCTCACTCACACACCTGAGTCACGTGACTCTGTGTCTCACTCACACACCAGAGTCATGTGACCGGCCCCTCCCCTCTGCCGTGTTCACACACCTGAGTCACGTGACCAGCCCCTCCCCTCTGTGTCTCACTCACACACCTGAGTCACGTGACCAGCCCCTCCCCTCTGTGTCTCACTCACACACCTGAGTCACGTGACCAGCCCCTCCCCTCTGTGTCTCACTTACACACCTGAGTCACGTGACCAGCCCCTCCCCTCTGTGTCTCACTCACACACCTGAGTCACATAACCGGCCCTCCCCCTCTGTGTCTCGCTCACACACCTGAGTCACGTGACCAGCCCCTCCCCTCTGTGTCTCACTCACACACCTGAGTCACGTGACCAGCCCCTCCCCTCTGTGTCTCACTCACACACCTGAGTCACGTGACCAGCCCCTCCCCTCTGTGTCTCACTCACACACCTGAGTCACGTGACTCTGTGTCTCACTCACACACCTGAGTCACGTGACCAGCCCCTCCCCTCTGCCTTGTTCACACACCTGAGTCGTGTGACCGACGAAAATGTCCATGTTCTGAGCATGTTATTCTTTAAAAACCTTCAGACTGTTTTTGTAATCACTGTCCCAGAACCGTCCGAAAACAGGCTTAATTGTCCTGAAGCGTTTGTAGCCCTTGTTGAACAGAGGAGGTGGCCTCAGATTCATGTTGCCTAGTATTTACAAGTGTTCTTAAACCTAAAACAAAAGAGCCTCACCTTAGAACAACCAACATAACACCTGATTAGAACTAGGACACTAACGACCCTGCACCTGAATGGAGCAGTGTCACTAACGACTCTCCTGAGCCTTAACGACTCCCACATTTGGAGTCACACTGTCCTTTTTTTTAGATTAGATTAGATTTAATTTATTGTCATTACACATGTACAAATACAAGGCAACGAAATGCAGTTTAAGAGAGACCCTGGGCCTCGCGATTTCCTCGCGCCGCATCTAGATCTTCAGGATTGGATTTGAGCAGGTTTTAGTTGGATTTAAACAGGTTTTAGTTGGATTTGAACAGATTTTAGTTGGATTTGAACAGGTTGTAGTTGGATTTGAACAGGTTTGTATGAAGCTGCTGCTCTCATAGACAAATATTACAGTTATTCTCTGAAGCTGAAGGTCACATTAAATCCCCGCTGGGCCATGATTGGCCCCTGGGCCACACTTTGGACATGTCTGGACGAGTTGTGGGATCAGGGACTGTAACACTAACAGTGAAGGTGAGCAGCAGCAGAAACAGGAATAATGCTGTCACAGGTGTGTCCTGAATCTCCAAATGAAACCCACTGCAAAAGCCTCCAGAGCCACAAGAGAAACAGAGCTCTGCAGCAGGAGTCGAGTGGAAGACTTCTACAAGACTTCACAGTTCACTCATGTGTCTCCTCTGTGTCTCCTCTGTGTCTCCTCTGTGTCTCCTCTGTGTCTCCTCTGTGTCTCCTCTGTGTCTCCTCTGTGAGTCCTCTGAGTCCTCTGAGTCCTCTGTGAGTCCTCTGAGGGTCCTCTGAGGGTCCTCTGTGAGTCCTCTGTGAGTCCTCTGAGTGTCCTCTGTGTGAGTCCTCTGTGTGAGTCCTCTGTGAGTCCTCTGAGAGTCCTCTGAGAGTCCTCTGAGAGTCCTCTGAGAGTCCTCTGAGTCCTCTGAGAGTCCTCTGTGGGTCCTCTGTGAGTCCTCTGTGAGTCCTCTGTGTGAGTCCTCTGTGTGAGTCCTCTGTGTGAGTCCTCTGTGTGAGTCCTCTGTGTGAGTCCTCTGTGAGTCCTCTGTGAGTCCTCTGAGTGTCCTCTGTGAGTCCTCTGTGTGAGTCCTCTGTGAGTCCTCTGTGAGTCCTCTGTGTGAGTCCTCTGTGTGAGTCCTCTGTGTGAGTCCTCTGTGGGTCCTCTGTGTGTCCTCTGTGAGTCCTCTGTGAGTCCTCTGTGAGTCCTCTGTGTGTCCTCTGTGAGTCCTCTGTGTGAGTCCTCTGTGTGAGTCCTCTGTGTGAGTCCTCTGTGAGTCCTCTGTGAGTCCTCTGTGAGTCCTCTGTGAGTCCTCTGTGAGTCCTCTGAGTGTCCTCTGAGTGTCCTCTGTGAGTCCTCTGTGAGTCCTCTGTGTGAGTCCTCTGTGTGAGTCCTCTGTGTGAGTCCTCTGTGTGAGTCCTCTGTGTGAGTCCTCTGTGAGTCCTCTGAGTGTCCTCTGTGAGTCCTCTGAGAGTCCTCTGAGTCCTCTGAGAGTCC